>JAMPIV010019475.1:0-232298 GCA_024509875.1 Oreohelix idahoensis | reverse complement strand
CATGCAACATAGTTAGTGGTTGTCATGTCAGCTTCGACAACAAATTTAGTAATAGTTGCATGCGGCTTACTACAATAAGTTTGTCGCTAGATCTTGCGGGCAGATCATGCCAGCTTACTACAACAAATTTAGTGGTAGATCATGCCAGCTTACTACAACAAAGTTAGTGATAGTTCATGCCGACTTACTACAACAAAGTTAGTAGTAGTTCATGTCGGCTTACTACTACAAAGTTAGTGGTAGATCATGGCGGCTTACAACAACCAATTTAGTGGTAGATCATGCCAGCTTACTACACCAAATTTAGTGGTAGATCATGCCAGCTTACTACACCAAATTTAGTGGTAGATCATGCCAGCTTGCTATAACAAATTTAGTGGTAGATCATGCCAGCTTACTACAACAAAGTTAGTGAAAATTCATGCCGGCTTACTACAACAAAGTTAGTGATAGTTCATGCCGGCTTACTACACAAAGTTAGTGGTAGATCATGCCGACTTACTACAACAAATTTAGTGATAGTTCATGCCGGCTTACTACAACAAATTTAGTGATAGTACGTGCCGGCTTATTACAACAAAGTTAGTGATAGTTCATGCTGGCTTACTACAACACAGTTAGTGGTAGTTCGTGCCAGCTTACTACAACAAAGTTAGTGGTAGATCATGCCAGCTTACAACAACAAAGTTAGTGGTAGATCATGCCGGCTTCCTACAACAAATTTAGTGGTTGAGCATGTCGGCTTACTACAACAAAGTTAGTAGTTGATCATGCCAGCTTACTACAACAAATTTAGTGGTAGATCATGCCAGCTTACAACAACAAAGTTAGTAGTAGTTCATGCCGGCTTACTACAACAAATGTAGTGGTAGATCAAATCGGCTTACTACAACAAAGTTAGTGGTAGTTCGTGCCGGCTTAATACAACAAAGTTAGTGGTAGTTCATGCTGACTTACTACAACAAAGTTAGTAGTAGTTCATGCCGGCTTACAGTTACAAATTTAGTGGTAGTCCGTGACGATTTACTGCTACAAAACTAGTTGTGTTTACGCCGGCTGACTACTACACATCTAGTAATTGGTCTGTCCATACTAGTCTAATGATATAGTACGAGTTTGTAGTTTGTTTCCTTTCCAGACGTTCACTGTATCGATTAGTTTTAACTTACCCATATCGTCCACTGTATCGTCTGCCTTGTAGTATATCTGTACGATACTCACATTGACAGACTAAAACAAATAAATAAACAGGATTAACAAAGTAAATGATAATGTTACAAAATACATGCATTTATAAGACAACTCTCTAGACAAGAATATGCTTTTTTTAGTTTCTATAAATATTAGAGACTTCTTTACTACTGTTCATCTTAAAAAGGCGTGATGATCAGTTCCCTTCCTCGCGACCTTTGCCTTCCCTACTCAGGAGCAGAATCAGGTACACATTTACAGCCATGTAAACTGAAGTGTGACGCTACCAGTTTTTTAACCCAGAACCCAGTAACTTTACCGCGAGAGAAAGAAAACTACAGTAACATAGTACAGCATGGTGGGGGGCGAAAACAGACATAAGAATTATATATGCCTTCTGTTTCTGCATCATAGTACTTAACGTTTCTTTGGTCTCGCAGTATCTGTCGTCAATGGAGACACTAGAGCCGTCTTCATGTCTCTCCTAACAAGTCAGTAAAGTTTTTAGTCTCTTAGTACAAATCTTAAGTTCTTAACAGTAGTTTGCAAGTCGAGTCTCACGCTTCTAAAGGTAGCTTGCAAGTCGAGGCTCACGCCCCTAACAGCAGCTTGCCAGTCGAGGCTCAGGTCCCTAACAGTAGCTTTCATGTTGAGTCTAATTTTAATCTAACACTTTTTATAGTTACAATCGCTTTTATTCGACCAATTATATCAATCGCAATAAATAATAATGAAAAATAATAATCTATACGTTTAGAATTTAATTTTATGACTGCTTTTATTTTATTAAAAGAACGTTTATTTTATGTTATCGCTTTAAACAAAATTGTTTCCCGTTTCTCTATTTTCTGAGAACGACAAAGTTGGTTTGACAACATTGGCAAACCCGATTCTAGACGAGTCATTAACAAAAAATCTGTCAAATCGATTCGTTCTGGTGCCTAAACTCCGACTCGAGATCGAGTCCATATACTCGAATCGATAACCATGGAAGACACTGCATCTTATCTACTTTTTATTTTATTTTAATTTTTGTTATTAACTCACTCGGTTTTATGAACATCATTTTTGAAGTTAATTTTTGATAAAACAAATACGAGACTTACATGGGTTTTTTAGCGTCCAAACTGCAGTAATAGCTTGAGCAATTTGCCCCTGACCTTCCTTGGACACCTCGCCGATAATGTCAAGGCTGAAAACAGCATCAGGGTCAAATATAGACCCGAGATAGACATGATTGTTTTTAATCCGAAACACTGCGGTGTTGTTCAGGCGTGCGTCTATATGAGCAATCATGGCGTCTTTGTCCACGCTACGGGACGCAGATCCGGTAGGCACGAAAAACGTATACTCCAATCTTAAAAGTGGGTTCCTGTGACATAACCGGAAGTGATATATGTGAAGGTTAAACTTAACAGATTTTGCTAAATGCTACATATGTACTTCGGAAAAACAAACAAACAAATAAACAAAAGGAAACAACGGTTGAAATGAAACACAGTGGGACGTGTTCTTCGATGTCATCCAAATAAGTTGCCCACGTTGTTAACGTCAAGTTTAAATGTAGAGCTTTGGGTTAACCTAACCCTAAGCCTTACCCCGTATTAAATCGTCTCTGAATTATTTTTAGGGACTTGTCGAACACACGTCTCGCTGTTCTTCATCTCAACCGAAACAACCAAATCAATTATAAGTACTGTTTAATTATTTTCCTTTATTCTTCCATGTAGCATGGAGGCAACACTGCATCTGGTTCTCTTGCAGGAAGATTACGCCGTAGCATTCATGCTCTTGCAGTGAAGCTTATGTAGCCAGGGTCGGCCTTAGGCCGATTTAACCGATTGAACCCAACCTGGCCCAGCGCCTGCAGCGAGCCCAGCTTTTTTGGATGATGCCTAAAAAAATAAATAATCATATGACTTAGAAAAAGAAAGTTTTATGTAAAAATACATGTCTTGTTTTAAAGGTCTTTGTGGAAAAAATAGAATTGTCTGACAGGTAAGTAAACTTTAACTTGTATATGGAAATTGCACATGCGTGACTTAGCTCTCGTGGTTAGTGAGTAAATATTAGACAAACATAAAGTAATGTTTTCAGGCACTCGTAAGAAATAAAGAAGTAGACAAACTAGACAACAGAAAAACAACAGACGTGAGTGGCGTACCCAGGACTCGAACCCAAGACCTTCCGTGCGACAACTCCGCCTAGCTATGCAAGCGAATCACACTATCCTCCCTGCCATCTAAGCATCACCATAAATGATGCTTCGATGACAGGTCATTAGTGCGACCCGCAACACATAACACCGGAAATTTACCATGGGCAGTCCAGCCTATTAATGACGCAATCACTTCTGTTGTTCCCCTATTATACAGTATAGGTCAGACTACACAAGACAAAGACCTCAATACTGTGTCTAGTAAATGATAGAAGACTAAGAACAGTAAGTACAGGACAGAGGGTAGGTTTTGGTATTGTATAAACATTTATAACACATAAGGAAGGGAAACCCGAGGCCTGTAAACAGTAAATAAATATTAGACAAATATAAAGGTATGTTTTCAGGCACTCCAGAAGACCTGGAATATGCAGATATGCAGATGACATTGCACTACTCGCGCATTCACATCAACACATCCAAGAAAAAACCGATAGACTAAATAAGTATGGCCAGCAGGTTGGCCTGAACATCAATCTGAAGAAGACAGGTCATGACACTAAATGTGGGCAATCCTGAGCCAATAAAAGTAAGGAACCAGAAGTTAGAACAGACAGACAAATTTACTTACCTAGGATGCATAGTAACACATGACGGCGAAATAAGCAAGGACATTAACAACAGAATGAATAAAGCGAGAACAGGCTTTGCTAGTCTCAATAACATTTGGAAGTCTTCCTAGTACATCACAAACACCAAATTAAGACTGTATGAGAGCTGTGTACTTTCTGTGCTTCTCTATGGTGCGGAATGTTGGAGAGTAACAGAGAAGGAAATGTCAAAAATGTCCTCCTTCCACACAATCTGCCTAAGGAAAATTCTCCGAATCTTTTGGCCGAATACCATCAACAACCACGAACTACTTATTCGGAGTAACCAGGAGGACATGCACACCATCATGGCTAGCAGACGCTGGAGTTGGGTTGGCCACGTCATCAGAAGGGACCCTGATACCATCACAAGAACAGCTATGCTATGGACCCCCGAGGGAAAGCGAAAGAGAGGCCGACCAAAAACAACTTGGCGGAGAACTGTGGAAGCCGAGATAATGGCCACTGACTGCATTGACGGTTGGTGGTTATGGATCAAAGAAGAAGTAGGTAACGAGTCACCGTCTCGCCATATAGAAACCAGATTTATGTGCTGTCCAGGGAACGGGTCACAGTCTTGCCAGTCAGAAACCAGATTTCTGTTGCTGCATTTAATTTGTTTATCAGTTATTCGCCGCGTGTCGAACCCATGCGATTATGTTTGTTGCGATACCGATCAATGTCATACTAACTTACCTGTTTTTCTCAAAGTAAACATCGTTACTTACTTACCTGTTGTACTCAAAGTAAACATCGATACCAACTTACCTGTTGTTCTCAAAGTAAACATTGATACTAACTTACCCGTTGTTCTCAAAGTAAACACTGATACTAACTTACCGTTGTTCTCAAAGTAAACATCGACTCTAACTTACCTGTTGTTCTCAAAGTAAACATCGATTCTAACATACCTGTTGTCCTCAAAGTAAACATCGATGCTAACATACCTGTTGTCCTCAAAGTAAACATCGATTTTAACTTACCCGTTATTCTCAAAGTAAACATCGATGCTAACATACCTGTTGTCCTCAAAGTAAACATCGATGCTAACATACCTGTTGTCCTCAAAGTAACCATCGATTTTAACTTACCCGTTATTCTCAAAGTAAACATCGATGCTAACATACCTGTTGTCCTCAAAGTAAACATCGATGCTAACATACCTGTTGTCCTCAAAGTAACCATCGATTTTAACTTACCCGTTATTCTCAAAGTAAACATCGATTCTAACTTAGTGGTTCTTATCAAAGTAAACATCGATACCAACTTATCTGTTGTTCTCAAAGTAAACATTGATACTAACTTACCCGTTGTTCTCAAAGTAAACATTGATACTAACTTACCCGTTGTTCTCAAAGTAAACATCGATGCTAACATACCTGTTGTCCTCAAAGTAACCATCGATTTTAACATACCCGTTATTCTCAAAGTAAACATCGATTCTAACTTAGTGGTTGTTATCAAAGTAAACATAGATTCTAACTTGGTGGTTGTTATCAAAGTAAACATCGATACCAACTTACCCGTTGTTCTCAAAGTAAACATCCTTGTCATCAACAGTCACCGAATAGCAACAAGGTTCCGCTGTGAATATAATGCAGTTAGTAACAATGTAAGTTTAGAAATAAATACAACAGATAAAGAAGTCCACATGGTAAGGGTTTGGGTTTGGGAGGAAGAAGAATTTAAAAAGTAAGAAATATAGAAATATGAGAAAACGGGAAGAACGAATTTACAAAATAAAAGGAAATAATAGACAATTCAGAAACATGCCGAAATGCTGGGAATATGGAAGTTCTAGGCGAGACATGAAAGAAAGATAGAAGCAAGCAAAGAAACAAAGAGAAAAATAAGGAATACAAACAATGAAACAAACAAAGATAAATAGAAAGAAAACAAACAATGAAGGAAAAAAAGAAAGAAAAAAATCCTGATGTTTAGGCTCTAAAAACTAAAATCAGCGAGAAATTTATATGGATATGATGATAGGAAACTCTTTACAGAGCGATACAACAGGAGGCAATCTGATCATCAGAAGTAGTCCCCCCGTCGAACAAGTGTTTCGGCCCTGTATACTCATTTACACTCGAAGGGGGGCGGGCCCACTTGGGTCATGACTCCCAAGTGTCTCAGCCTCCTGTTGTCTTGCATCGAAAATGAACCCATTTCACTTTGGTAGCAACTTTAAAATCTACAACTCCGCCAGCCGTGGAGGCAATTGTGAAAGTAACAAAGAGAAGACAAATTATTCCGTTCGTTCCGTCGCACACCACGACTAGGGACAGACACTGACACACCTGCGCGAAGCCGACGAGGCTAGCCACTGCGCGCTAGCAACTGAAATTATTTGACCAACACCTCTTATAATATTCGCCGCGTGTTGCCCGTCAGTCACAGCCCTTTCACCAGTACACCAAAAAACTCAACGTATTGTGGACTTAAAAAAATTCCTGGTGTTTTCTGTACCGCAGAGTTTACTGTCACAAGTTCCATAGCCCATTGCGGCTGTTCCACAGCCAGCATGATGCCTTTTCGGCAGTTTCACTAAGCCTCTTCAGTGCCCTTATTCTCGACTGTCCCCTCAGCCCCAACAGTTTCAATAAATCATACACTGATGCAGCCACGAGCCCTCTTGCGCCCACTTCAACAGCCATTACCCTTGCAGTGAACCCATCGTGTCTCAGATCCGCGGCCAGATCAGTATACTTGGCCGCTTTGAACGAATGTTGCTCGTCCAATCTGGATTCAAATGGCACGGTCAGTTCAATCAGTATAACCTGAAGCGATGCTGAAGAATGAAGCACTATATCCGACCGTCTCCGCGATTTTCGGATACTCTCTGGATATGCCCCTCGTCCGGGTAGGTCTACCGCCATCTCCCAGTCGTTTGCACAGTCAAGAAGAGATGATAAACTGCTCACTTGGTTTACTCGGTTTGGGGTGTGCTGACTTTTCTGCCCTCAGAAAGTATGTATTTGTGGTGCTCGGTCTGGCTTTGCTATTCACCTTCATCCTTGCCAGGTCTATTGTCCGCAGCAAAATCATTTAGCACTTTGTTGTGGCGCCAAGTGTATCGCCCTTGCTCTATTGATACCTTACACGCTGAGAGCACATGTTCAAGTGTCTGCCTCCCCTGGCACAGGGGGCACTGTTCATCATCCGACTTTCCCCATCTCACAAGGTTAGTGGCCGACGGCAGCAGGTCATACACTGATCTAACAACGAAGCTGAGCATAAGAGGTGCCATACGCCATTTATCATTCCATGTCAAGGACCTTTGCAGGGCTCCTTCCCGTGTAGTCCATTGGCCTTGTTGGGCCTGCTGCACTGCTTTTTGCAACCTCTTATCATTCTCAACTCCTCGTCTCTCCTGAACTACCATGTCTCTGCGCTCCCTGCTTGATGCCTTGGACCACCAGCGGATGTCTCCATGACCAAATCCCAGTCTATTCGTTTGTGTGTATCCGATTACCTCCCTCAGTTTGAGCGACTCTTAGGCAGCATCAGCGGCTTCTTCCACTCTCCACTTCCTTCCCGTTTTCAGTGTGGGCTGAATTGACTTAACCACGTCATCTGCTGACTCGCGTAGCATCATTGCAAGCCTTGCCTTTCCAACTTTGTACTCTTCAACAACTGACTTGAAGGGAAGCAGAAGTTTTGACTTTTTGCAGTACAGTGCTACATCTGACAGAAATGGTGGTACCCCTAGCCATTTCCTCATGAACTTGCTGATCTTCTGCTCTATAGCTTCCACTGTACTTGTACTTATTTCATATATAAGCAGTGGCCACAGCAACTTAGGTATCAACATGAACTGGAGGCACCACAGCTTGAATTTTCCTAGGAGTCTACTTTGGTCTATGATCTGTAGCCCTCTGCCTGCTATTTCTATTGTCTGTTGCACTGCCTTCGAGTCTTTTAATGAGGCATCGTACACCCTGCCAAGACTTTTAACAGGTTCCTCAATGACTGTAGGGATTTTTTGGTTGGAAACCATGAATGTGACCTCTGCTATCTTCCATTTCCTGACTGATAGGCTTCTCAACTTCTTGGGTTTGAAGCTCATTCTGCACCATCTGACTAGTTCATCCAGGCGTGCTAACATCCTCCGGGCCTGATGTTCATCTGATGTCAGAATTGTTGTGTCATCCATGAAAGCTTTGAGTGGTGTCATGTGACACATTCCACCGAGCTTTGGACCTATAGCTATTCCTTCAGCCGCATTGAGGATTACCTGCATAGCCATCACGAATAGTATCGGAGAGATGGTACATCCCATCGCAATTCCAACTTCAAGGCCAATCCACTTCGTTGTGTACTCTCTGGTTGAAAATCTGACAGAAAACCCTGCGAAATACAGCTTCAGCATTGCTGCAATCTCTTGTGGAACATGATATATTTCTAGGGCTCGCCACAACATCTGGTGTGGAATGGATCCATAATAATTTGCTAGATCCAACCAGATTACATGGAGGTTTGTTCTATCAGACTTTGCCTTTTGGATTGCTTTCCAGATCATTGTGACATGCTCTAGACATCCTGGTGTACCTGGGATACTTCCTTTCTGAATGGTAGTGTCAATGTAACCATTTGCCAGGAGGTATGTAGTGAGCTTTTTCGCCATCACTGAGAAGATTATCTTCTTTTCCACATTAAGTAGTGAGATTGGCCTGAATGACTGACGTCTGTGAAATTTTGTTCGTTTGGGATGTAGACTCCGTTCGCCTTTCTCCATTCCTTGCTTACAAGCTGGGTTTTCCACGCATTCTTCAGTAAACGGAACAGTCGTTTGAGCACCTCAGGGCATCTCTTATACACCACATATTGAACACCATTAGGACCTGGAGCTGACTTGCACAGAACTTTCTGAACAATGCTTTCTACCTCTTGCACCGTTGGGGGCTTGGTGTTAAATTCAGTTCCTGGCTTATTCGGCCATTTAAGGCCTGCCATGCTGCTGAGCGGCTCATCTTTGCGACCATCTGAATATGTCATTCTAAGGTGCTCTTCCAGGTTTTCTTTCCTGATGTTTAGCGTACCCGACCGTGGTTGCTCAAACAGTTCTTTGGCAAACTTGAAGGGCTCCCTGGAGAATCTTTTCCTATCCTTTCGAGTATTCCTTCTCTTCCTGCACAACATTTCTGCTCTACAAAGGGCATTATGTTGGCCTTTCAGGGGCTCCCAAACCTGTCGTAACCCTTCCTTCTCTGTGGTAACTGCATTCTTGAACAGTTTTCGGACATGCTTCTTCTGTTTCCTGATTTCTTCTATTTTAATTTGTCTTCTACTTTTTCGCGGTGGGTTACTTTCCCTTGCCTCCCTGACTCCGAACACTTTGCGACAGTGAAGATATATTATGTCGCCGAAGATTTCCAGCTTCTTCTCCAAAGTTATCTGCTTCAGGTTGTTATCGAACTCTTTTGCCAAGGCTTCGTCCAGCTGTTTCCAAAGCCTTTTTGCACTGGCAGGTGGAAACTTGATTGCAGCTCTCTTCCCGTCCAAGAAGTGTGTGAGATCATCATCAGGCAGATCAACTTGAATGTACTCAGCACTGTAGATTGACTCCTGGTTGCGTTCTTCTAACGTCTTACCCGTCGAGACAGAACGCTGTTGATCTCCCCCTGATGAACTACCACACCCCTTTTTCGTTCTGTGGATTTTCATTCCTCTCTGAGTAGAGAATTTCCTACCACAGGCACATGGAAATTCCAGCCGTTGTTCAGAGCTCGAAGTCCGTGTAACGGGTCTGGTCGATTCCAATGAGGCGCCTGTGGATTCATCATTCAATAAAAACAAAATACGAAATTCCCAGGCATGAAAGAAATGTAGACTCTACATTGACTAGATTTATCTATCTCGCAGATAAAAGAGTTTACAAAACGACGTAAGAGAGACAAAGCTGAACAGAACGAAACAATACCAGATGCGGCTGAGAGAAGAAGCAATGTGAGAAAACAATGACGGACACTTAATCTGTACTTAAAATAACAATTTTTAAAATCCTCTAACCACTCATGTTGTGATCTTTCTCCTCGGTGCTGTAGACAGTAACCATGTAATAACATTAATATCAAAGACTGGTGATTGCTATTCTATTTATTTAGCAGTGACTCTGTTACCCTAGAGATGGATTGGTGCCTAAGAAGTAGAATATTTGGTAAGACACTGCGGTAACCTTTTAATATATTTAGTGTTACAATGTTTTTGTCTTTTCCACTACAGAATCTTCTACTCTAATGTCAAGGCAGTTCTACTGTAGGACTTCGAAATGCGGAGAACAACAAAAGTTACAACAAAGAAGTTACTGATGTTTCATAAATGGGTGCTTGCGTAGAACACAAGAATTGATATGGTAGAATAAGATCATCAATGTGGAACGAATGAACAAACGAACGACATTTATTTTCAAAGGGTAAAGAATTGGGTGCGCAGGCCCGTCTAACATTCAGCCCTTTCTCTTTCTCATCTTGCATTCTATATCCATTCATTCCCACATGTTACTTTAAGCATTAATTTAAAGGCATGCAACATTATAGAGGTAATATAACCGCATATATTTACAGTATGCAATCATAATCAAAATCTGATGGCAAGAACCAGCCAGTGGAACAAAAGGTGAGAAGAAAACGCTGGCTTTGAATGAAACACTCACTGGGGAAACCTGCTGAAAACATTACAAGGCAGTTATTGGTCTAGAATTTTCAGGGTAAGAGGGATACCAAAAAGAATATAGGGAAGTTAGCTGGACACATACATGTAAAGGATGAAGGCGACTTTAAAGACCTTGAACAGGACAGGAAGGTTTGACATGAATTTTGAAATAGTGGGTAGAGCTTTTGTCTCTCGCGGCAAAGGTATATGGTTCGAAACACCGTGGCGCCTCGCTCCAGTCTACCCAGCTGTAAATGAGTACCTGGCTGACAGTTAGGGAAGGAAAAGGCAGCGAAGGAGGGAACTGGTAAACCCATCTCTCAAAGTTGGACCTAGTATATTCAAGGTTCTAAGACTTCTCTCCACTACGGCAGTATCTGCTCTGGGGCTACTTTTACCTTTAAAATTCTTAGGGCGCTGAAGGGTGATCGGTGGAGCACATTCTATCATCCTCTACGTATTATGTTTCCAAATAATTTAAACTAGACAAAGTAACATACAACTAAATAAAAGTGACTAATCACCAGGCAGACTGGCCAATCTCAGAGACTCGTCTACGATCTGGAGCAGACGGGTGTAATCTGCACGTGATACAGGCCCTGCGATGAATAGTTCTCCTAGATTGAAAAGAAAAAAGACGCAAATATCACAGTAACTGTGAGATTTAATTGCGTGTCACCAACGAATAAAAAAAAAGTACAAGATTAACCATTTCCAAATTGGTATATATTTTAATGTCATAATACATATGTAATTTTCTTTACTGTACAGTAACCAGTGGGGCAGCCAGGTTCTGACGTCAAGGGGAGCGAACACATTAAAAATGTGCCGCCTGACATTTCAGTTAAATACTTTTACATTCGTTATAAAGGACTAGCCCAGGGTTCTCCGCTATCACCAGTGCTGTTTAACATCTACACAGCAAAAGTAGCAACCTTTCAACCAACAGGACTGGGACGAACATTCACTTTCGCAGATGACATACTGATGTACAAAACTGGCTCAGACAGACAGGAAATGGTCCAAGGCATACTAGAGACACTACAGGCGGTTTCTAAATGGTGTGAGGAAAGCGGATCAAAGGTCAATCCCAACAAGGCCTGTGTGATTTGGTGCTCTTTGAACAACTCCATAGTGAAAGCAGACCTTCCAGACATCACTTTCAGTGTGCAGAACATTGAAAGGCAAGACAGGCTGAAGTATCTGGGAGTAACGTTTTATCGTGGGATATCATCCAAGCATCATGTCGAACTGATCATACAGAAGTGCAAGCGAGGACTGGCAGCCCTAAAAACAATGGACGCTGTGCACTTGGAACAGCGACGATTGTTTCTCCTGTGTCATCAGCTCGTGATTTCAGTAATCGAGTATGGGCTAGGAACACTCACGCTGTCAGTGTCACAATGTGAACGAATGGAACGCATTCAAAATGAAGGAATGCGACTAGTTTTGGGCTGTACGCGTGATACCCCTATTGTGAGAATAAGATACATGCTCGGGCTGCTGTCGATTAGATCCAGATATGCGATGGCCCAGGCAAAAGCCAATATGCGGGTAACCACTGACAAAAGACACCCCCTACATGAGAACGTAGCTGACATCAAAGGAGCAAGAATCAAGAGAGGGATGTCATGGATGGCACAGGCAGAGGCTACGATTGGTCAGGTGACCAGGGTTGAAAATGTATCCAAAGGGGAAGAGTGGAGTAAGTCAAGGGAGAACTGAATAAACTACCAGCAGGTCATCATTAGCTTTGGTAGAGAGTGCAGATCTTGGGGCAATGGAAAAGCAGAGCTGGAGATTAATCAGCTGATAAGTGAACATGCTGGGGATGATGACGCCATTATGTACACTGATGGGTCTCTAGTGCGTGGTGAGAAATCAGGATGGGACTTCTCTGCGAGAATCAAGGGCAGGGTCCTCGCTGAACAGAGTGGAGCCTACATGACAACAACCTCCAGCATGAGAATGGAGGTAGATGCAGTCACTGGAGTACTGAGGTGGCTGTATGAAACTCCATCAACCAAGGATTGTCAGACTCTGAAGCCATGCCTAGGAACGTTCAGAACGGATGGCTGCGGCAGGAATGGAAAACATCAATAGAATCCTCAAGTCTATGGGTTTGCCCAGAGTGCAGTGAGGTCGATTCTGATTAACAATAAACAATTATACATATTTATTGTATACTTAAAATAAGAAAAACTTCAAAATTATATTGTTTCGCAACAGTTTTGTATGTTATTCTGCATTTAAAATAGTCAAACAGTTTTAGAGTAAGATACCAATTAATACTGTATAATAATAATAAAAACGCGTGGTATTTACTTATTTTATATTTTTTTTGTACACGGGAGTACATAAATTGAACTTATGGAATATTTCAATTGCCCCAGCCCCCTGCTCCCACCTACTGACAGTACCCATAGGACGTTAAGCGACGAATGGGGTGCAACTCAGATGAAGTCAAAGAAATCGTTGAAAAACTATGAATAAAACGATAATTATACAAAAATTAATGGTGGGCCATTTAAAGAAACATAACACTTGGTTGAAAACCGTAATAGAAAGAAATGTTGTTCTCAAAACAGACAAGAGGATGGCAGTGCTTTTATATGGGAAAATAACATCAAGAGATAGATAAGAAATAAGAAACAGGCTATCATCAAGACAACAGACGGAAAACCTCGGATTTTTTTTTGGGGTCTTAGGTGATCCGAGGAGAGCGGGCTAATATCAGCTGAACTTCATTGGCTCCGCTCGTCCACCAGCTTGGTCTACACAGTTCAACCTAATGTGCTATTTTCCTTAACAAGAGATTAGAGTGAAATTTGATTGAACAGAAAAGACCCTGGGAAATTCAATCAATCAATCAATACCCTTTAGCTCCCCAAGGAGCATAGGCCTTCAACAAACACATGCCAAGTCTTCCTGTCCTGTGCCATCCGCTCAAGTTCTTTCCATGTTTTCCTCATTAGTTTCACCTCTGTATCCAGCTCTCTTCTCCATGTGTTTTTTGGTCTACCTCTTGTATTCAGTGTATTCTTTGTTATTTTTGGCTCATTTCATTCCGATTCCATACTATACTAGCCGATCTTGTACCGATACGTATATTGTTTAATGGGTCATCTACTATTTCTAGTTCCCCTTTTTAATTAAATTATACGCATGTGCAGCGATTTAACTGTTTTACTTTGTTCTTTAAATATGTTCTGATTTAGAAATAATACAGTTGGGGGCATACAAAATTTTCAAATGTGGTACTTTTATAAAATAAACTGTGACGTATTTTACAGCGTACGTATCTTTTTTTCTAAGTTTAAATGATGAACCCTTGTTCGTTTTCAATTTTCTCCTTCGTGTTCGACATGTACTTCGTGCTAGCATAGATAAACAGACAGAGGTAGGTAAGGAGATAAGTAGGTTGGTAGGTAAGTAGGCAGTTAGGTAGGTAGACAGACAGACAGAAAGATATATATAGACAGAAGACAAAGGTAGGTAGGTGAGTAGATAGCCAGGTAGGTAGTAGATTTGTAGACAGACAGACAGAGAAATAGATAGATAGATAGATAGATAGATAGATAGATAGATAGATAGATAGATAGATAGATAGATAGATAGATAGATAGATAGATAGATAGATAGATAGATAGATATGTGACAATACTGGGCGGCCCTATCGATCTTTGTTTCACTCCGGCAGTATCGGTACATTTGTGGTACTGATTTTTATTATTTGCTCTCAATTGTCGCTCTTTTCTTTCTTGCTTTCTTTCTTTCTTCATTATTTTTCTGCTAAGTTGCAGATATTTGATTTTATCAAAACTTAAGGCATCACAAATCGGAAAACTCTTATTACATTCGACATATCCCTTTGTATCATAACAAATGCCCTAAAAAATTAGATTTCAGGTGTGAAAAAAAAAAAAAAAAAATTAATCAAAAGGCAACACTTCGACACCTTCCCTGTAGGTTTGTTGCACCTCTGGCCTTATCGATAATAATCACTGAACGGAAAAAAAAAAATATAATATGCCTCTAAATTTGGTCGCACCCAAATCCACCTCTAAAATTAATAAATAATAATATAAAAAATACCTCATCTCTCTCAAACTAATTAGAAAATTTAATTAAAAAAATAAAAATAAAATTCACAAATAATTAAATTAATCCGAAATATCGTACATTTTAAAAAACCCATAATAAACGCTCTCCCTATAAGTGAATGGTAACACTTGGCGCTGCCCAGATTTTTTGGCTATAAGCGCGGCAGATTAACACGTACATCGGCCCGCGCTATCGGCTTAATCACCGATAAGACATGGATGACAAGATTACTACAAGTAAGATTGCTACATCTCGAACACATGGTCATATGCGGTTACCGGTGTGTTTGGAAGTTTGTACACAAGGGCATCGGACATCTTATTACCATATATGGGAGAGTTGACCTCTGCCTTACGTTCAAAATTATCCGATGTCGGAATATTTTAAAATTACCCCATAAACCGCCTGTTTAAATATGATTGGAGTTTTTTTTTATAGCTCATAACAAACGAAGGCTTGGAAAGGCAGGGAATATAATCTGACCATTTTCTCAAGCTATTTCACTTGAGAAATTGCTCGCCAAGATACCAGACTGCTACAGTGAAGAATTAGAATTCAGAATTCCTTCTTAAAATACCGGACACCTTTTATTTGAGTATTTATCAGGACTTACAATATAGCCCAGGAAATCTATAATATTTTAAATAAAGAAACCGGGACTAAGGAAACTGAAGGACCACACACAAAGTCAGAGAGGGGACGTATTAGGTTAACGACACCTCAGACGCGTGTAAGAGGCCGATTCAAGTCTCTTTTATTCATCTGAGCAAAAAGTCCGTGAGTCAGGATTGGCTAATTGGTGGTACCAGCAGAAAATACCATCTCTGGAACAAGAAGGGAACCGTGGCCTAAGCTTTAAGACGAAGGACCCACGTGGTAGACTCTCCTTGACATGTCTGGGAAATGAGCTACCCCCGACAACCTTGATCAGAGACGAGCGTAAGCAGAGTGAAAAGAACCAACCCATAAGAAGGAGCAGAACCGTCATTGGCAGCTAAGTTCAAATATATGCTGCCACTTGAACTTATTGTAACATCTCACATTCCCTAAAGACTGTGATGATAACTTTTCTTGATCCATAACTATTCAAATTATTTTCCAACTGTTAAAACCTAAAGTGATTATTAAATTTTGTTATTTGTAATGTTCCCAATTTAACTTCGATTTAATCATTTTAAATATACAGCATGTTTGTCTCAGTCAAATTACTACTGTAGTAAAATCTGCGAGAATAATCGCTCATTTCAGTAAGATTTTAGTCATAAAATGATAATAAATAAACCCGCCCTATTGTGTCTGACTGTGATCCTCTCACACGCCAGCATAGCGCTGAATTTTGTGCCATGGAACGGCTTAGAACCTATCCCACCGTTTAAACCTACTCGCTTTCCTTGTGACGTACATTTTTAACATTTTGCCCGATCTGATAGAGACTGCGGCAAGACTTATAATTAACGATTTTTGCGGAAGTGTGCCGCCAAACTACTGTCTGAATTAACGTAATATTTAACTTTAACGCTGGTAATAAGTAGTAATCCTTACATTTTTTTTTGGTAGTGTAACACGAGACAATACAAATATTTAACGCCTATTCAAATACCCGCCGCTCAAAACCCCGCTTCGCTTGACACATTTAGCCATGCATATATACACGCTGCGGCAAAGCCAACAGAGGCAAACACGCAGACAATTTTATTTCCTCCTAGCGGTAGTATTTCTGACGTCACAAAAACAAGTAGTTATTTGAAAATACATGCTAGCGAGAGATGAAAGGGAGGGGGGAGGGGGGGGGGGATGGCCGTCTTGTGTAAAATTTTTATTTGACGATTGACAGTGACAAAATTGAAAATCTAAACCATAATGAAACTGACCATAAAAATCAAATGGTAGTATAGCTTAGAGTCCACTGAGCAAGAATGTGTTTTAAATAATATGGTAGACCAAGTATTAGCCAAGTTATTGAGAAAATACTACATGTCTACGGACGCGCGACCAGACAGACTGTTGTTCCTGCTTGTTTTTTTCATAACGTTAGTGGGGACGCCAGCTTAGAAAAGAGGCATTGAGGTAATTCAAATTCGATTGGGGAAAAAGAGTATAGGGGGAAAGGGGAGCGGTAGGAAAATGTAATCCAAAACGAAACATCTTTTTGTATTGGCATAACTAAAGCAGGCTGGCCAATCGACTACCAGACGCAGATTTTGTTTCGAATTATTTTTGTTTTTCAAAAACTACATTTGAATTCTGGTAGTCGCAAGCTTTCGATTGGCCAGTGCTAATAAATATTAGCAAAAGGCTTTCACTGCCAAGCGCCAGTTGAACAAAACTTTTCATTCAAATACGCTGAGATCAGCTGTGTTAATTTTAAAATTAAATAAAGAAGTATTCACAGTCTGGACAGTGCAGAAGAAACTGAGGCCACTTCTTTGCAAGTCAGCGTCATTTGTTTATATTTCTTGAAATTTGTGGTAAGAATGCTTTATGAATTTAATATGTTTAATCCCACTGCCAAAGTTAGATACTGCTATTGGGAAAAGTGAAGGACGTGCCGGGAGCAGACATTGTTGAGTCCTCACATTGAACTGTATCTAACTGATTGTCGTGTGAAATTCTAATCCACATATATAAATTAAAACGTAAATGTAAAGCCTAACAAATAAATTTAATAAAAGGAAAGAAGAATGGTAAAGAACAGTGCTGTCACAATGACTGTACTCGAAATCCCCTTGTTTTCTCCTTCGTCTGCAAATTGTAACATTTCACGTTGATAGTAAAAGCCTACTGCTTCAATACCCGCTTTCTACGATAAAACGTGTACTGCCTTTCTAAGAAAAACCTTGAGATACGCAAGCTGACCTATATTTAATATTCCATTCATGTCATTTTATACACTAAGTTACCATAAACGAAAGACAGATGGACTAAGGATAGAAAGAAAGGGAGGGGCTGAAAGCCGGAACGCAGGCAATACTACCACCGTCTCGGGATACACAATTAATGCCACCCCTAACACGCGTGTAAGGCCACAAGCACTAGCTTTTTTCAAATCGACAGTGATAAAAAACACTACCCATACAGAGAGTTAGGTTTTAAAAACTTACAAAACGCTTATTAGGAAACATGACATTCTACTGTTTTATGTCTAAAATCCTGACATTAGTCTGACAGTACAGCAGGACAGGTGGCGGTTCTAAACATAAAAAAATAAAAAAAAACTACACGACTATCCTGGAAAATACATATTTTGAACGCAGCCCCTTAGCCCCATTAAATTTATATATTTGGGTTCCTTAGGACTTGCTGACAAATAATATGTTAAACGTTACGCAAATAGTCTAGGAATTAACAAATTATAGCCAAAAGAAATAGTGAGGGATGTCAGACAACACCAAAATCAGAATCGCTCAGTGGCAGATTTTCACACCACCATTGTACGGGAAATAGGTCCCCATGTTACCTCCTATTTGATTGGCGGAAAGTAAATGTAAGGCTAAACACGATTAGTCGGGCTATAAATATTGATTCTTTGTTGTTAGGGAAACGTGAGTAAGGGTACTTTTTTTTGAAAAGCTGTGTAAACATGGCACGATTGGTTAGACCCGCCAATATAGTCAATCAGAGGCGTCAGGTCAGCACCACATTTTCAAATAAACTTACTAAAGAACCAGTGCGTTGAGCGCCAGTGCATATTTTTCTAAATAAAAGCCTGGGACATCGGCAGATCGAGATTGTGCTATATTCATTGCCAGTCAACGTAACTGTGTATTATTCCATGAATTGTGGTAAGCTTGAAATATTTGATATCTTTTTAATGAAAATTGAATGTAATTTGATAATTTATGTCTGTATATATGTGTGGTTCAGTAGCGAACATGAGGTAAAGCCTATATAGTGCTCCAACCTGAACAGAAGGTGTCGGAGGAAAGTAAAACTACATGGAATTGCCAAACAGTACACTGACACCTATCTTATCGACTAGAAAGAAATAATGCTGGAATTGCAGAGGCGTAGTAACCATTAGGGAGGAGTATACTGGTGAAAATTGTTTCAGATGAAGATAGCAGTTGGCCTACCGCTCTGAACTCAGTGTTTGTTATGTATTGTGTTCAGTCTGGAAATTTATTATAAATTAGTTCTGAAATAGGAGGTACAACCTTCTTGTTTCAGGGACCGTGGTCCTAAAGTTATTGAGCAGCACCTGGTCTGAGCTTTGCTGAACCTAGAGGCTGACAGCATACTCCTGGGTCCAGATAGTGACCAGTGAGGTGTCTCCAGAACACAGGGAGGCTATCGAGCAGAGGAGTCTTTTCCTGCCGCCATCACGAAAGATAAGCGTCTGTGGCCAGAGGAGCTCAACATTATGCCTCCCCTCAAAATCTGACTTTATAATAAAACAGAGGGAAAATACAGTGTTTAAATTGATAGGAACTGTGAACTTTTCCCCATATTATTTCCAAGATAAACAAACACTTGAAGTCATGATGACAAATAACAACATAGCTTGAAAAAAACAAAACCAGTATTACCTCATATTACCACTACACAACTGACACACATAGGATAATATTAATAAAATATGTCATTACAAGGTTCATATTGATAAATTCTGTACATATAAATTGTAATTACAATTGATTGTGATTCCTGGTTCACTTTGTATTTGAATCAGGACACATATATTAGTGAAAGTAACTAATACATATTTATATTTGAAACTTTACCAGTGCCTCATTTAAGATAGTCTTATAGAGTGTTAAATGTGTGTGAGTGTTACAGTGTTGTCAAGTGTGGTGGAATAAATTAAATTGTTTATCTGTCTGTTGTTGTTGTGACTTACACTTCATCATATACATACCCTAGACATTTAACGTAGTCATCACAATATTCCAGAATAATTCTGACTGAGGTATAATGTGGTAGCAAGTAAGGTTATCTGCAAAACACTACACCTATTAGATACAGATACCTTCACAGCTGATCTCAGTCAGTACACTAAGTGCCCTATAAATATTTATAACATCCCACTTTACCACATATATTGGGGTCTTGCTCCAGGGATATTGAACTTTCTCCTGTTATAGATATTGGGAATAATAAGAATTAAAAGGTATCCTTGGGTGGAAATAAATAAGGTTGAGCTCTCAGTGCCTGTAGTGTCCTTAGATAATTATTGAAAGATTGAATTGTTTACAATTGCATGTTAGACAATGGCCGACTTGGCAAAATTTCGATCTGCTGCTGTACAGACTGCGAAAGAGTTAGGAATGGACGGGCAAATTATGATTGCTTATGTCACTGCTGAATGTGACAAATATATTGAACGGGAAGAAAGAAGATTAGAAAAAGAGGCCGAAAGAAAGTTAGAGGCTGAGACTAAGAGGTTGCAGATTGAGGCTGAGGCTAAGAGGTTGCAGATTGAGGCTGACAAAGAGGCTAAAGCATTGGAAGCCGAGGAAAGAAGACAGGCTGCAGAAGAAAGAAGATTGACTGCAGAGAGGGAAGCAGAAAAGGAGGAGAAGAGATTACAAAGGGAACATGAGTTACGACTAAGGGAGTTTGAGTTTCAAGGCCATGCTCCTGAAAATGGTGCCAGTCCCTTTACCTCTGATGCCACTGCTAGCCAGGGAGCCTCAACCTCAGCTATGAATTTTCATTTAGATCACTTTGTTGAGAAAGACGATGATATTGAGAGCTATCTAAATAGATATGAACTATTAGCTACCACATATGGGTTAGAGAGAGAAAGGTGGAGCTTAAAGTTATCTCAAGGTCTTCGTGGGGCAGCTTATGAAGTTTTTGCCAAAATGAGCAGAGGTGATCAGGAAAATTATGACATGCTAAAGCAGGCTCTTTTGTTAAGATATGAAAAGAACGCAGAATTTTATAGGAAAAAATTTAGGAATGCTAAACTACTGTCAGGTGAAACCTATCACCAGTTCTCTGCACGGTTAGAGACATACTTGGAGAAATGGACTTCTCTGGGGAAAACCCAAGATCTTAAGGAAATGGTCCTTATAGAACAATTAAGAGAGTCCATGGCTCCAGACCTGAGAAAGTTTCTCATGGAACAAGGTGCAGAGAGGCTGGGTGAGTTGCTAAATGTTGCAGAAAGGTATCAAGCGGCTCAGGCAGAGGTATCAGGTAATAAAAAGAAACAGGTAGAAAATTTTAGGGCACCACAGAACTTTAATAAATTTGATCCTAGAGATCAAAACAAAGGTAAGCACCAGTTTGATAGGCCACGGTATGACAATAAAAATAAAACCCCACAATTCGATGAAAGGAAATATGATGAAAGAAAATCTTTCAACCAAGGGAAAAGGTGGTGTAAAAATTGTAAGATGAACAATCATGACACTGACCATTGTAGAAGGAAACCTCCTCATTGTGCTGCTATGACATCTGGGAAAAAGGAAAAAAAGGTCAAACCTGCAGAACTACAGGAACCATACCACCCCCCAGTGTGTGAAGATGTCATCTGTAATGGTGTCACTATAAGGTGTTTATATGATACCGGTTTAGATTACGATTCCGTTGTGAGTTCTCACCTGGTGCAGGCCGATCAATACACCACAGAAACAGTGGAGATTCAAACTGCAACCAAGGATGTAGCTACCATGACACTTCCCGTCGCCCGGATAAAGGTGAAAACGCGATATGTGGAAGGAATCATAAAAGCAGCAGTGATAAATGAGCCAATCTACCCTCTGATATTGGGGTGTAGATATGTCTTCTTGGGGAATCCCAAGAGACCTGTGATATTGGCAACAGTGCAGACCAGATCACAGTCTAAAAAGGAGGAGGATAATCCAATAAATACTCATCCAGATGAGATGAGGAAGGCACAGGCGGAGGACAAAACACTCAAGCCGTGTTTCAAGAAGTTGCCCAAAACTCATACACCTCCAGGCAAGGGAGAGTTTTATATGAAGAACAAGCTGATATATAGGAAGGCTGGATCTGAATCCAATGGTCACGGACAGCTGGTCCTTCCCACTTCATATAGGACTAAAGTGTTGGAACTAGGGCATGCGATTCCCTTCAGTGGTCATATGGGGATCAGCGCAACAGGACAGCGTATAGCTTGTCACTATTTCTGGCCAGGGATAACTGAAGATATCAAACGATATGTAAAATCCTGTCCAGAGTGCCAACGAGTAGCACCTAAACATTGGACTGCACCAGCAACTCTGGGGGAAATGCCCATAGTGGGAACACCCTTTGAGAGAGTTGCCGTGGATCTTGTGGGACCTCTCACCCGAACCAAGAGAAGGAACAGCTACATTCTGACTCTGGTGGACACTTGTTCTATGTGGGGAGAGGCGGTAGCCCTGTCATCGATTGATTCTAAACATGTGGCAGAGGCATTACTCACAATTTTCACAAGGTTAGGCTTTCCCAATCAAATCTTGACTGATAATGGCTCTCAGTTCAAGGGGAAACTAACAGAAGAAGTTTTCAGGATCTTCCAGGCCAAACACTTCCATTGTAGTGTGTACCACCCCCAAGGGAACGGCCAAGTGGAAAGATTTAATGGCACGTTGATGTCAATCCTGAGAAAGTTGGCACACGAAAAACCAGATACGTGGGACCAGTACCTTCACGCCGCCCTCTTTGCTTATCGGGAGGTACCCCATAGTTCAACCGGTATGGCCCCGGCAACATTATTGTTTGGAAGGCCAATAAAAGGTCCACTCGAAGCTCTGTTAAGAACGTGGACTGATGAAAAGGCAGAGGAAAATATTACATCCTCATACCAATATGTGAATGAGCTGACCACTCGTTTAAAAACTGGCTGGAAACTTGCCAATGAAAATTTGAAACAAGCCAGGAAGAAACATGCTGCCTATTATAACAGGAAAGCTAAAGACAGAGATTTGGCTGTGGGAGAGAAGGTACTGCTTCTTCTACCCGGTAGCCAGAATAAGTTACAAATTGGATGGCAAGGTCCATATACAGTTCTAGAGAAGGTGTCTAGAACCAATTATAAAATAGATAAGAAGGGGAAAGAAAAAATCTATCATGTGAATCTCCTGAAGAAATATTTGGAAAGAGAACATCAGGAAGAGACACACTTGTTGACCTTGTCCATTGCCATGGAGATGAAAAAGGAACCACTTTCATCATTTGAATATCCATTACACCCCTGTGAGACAGCGGCACAGGTGAAATCAGTACACATTTAACGAAAACTCAGAAAGAGAGAGTGCAACAGGTTCTAGATAATCATGCAGAGGTGTTAACAGACCGACCAGGGCATACAAACTTATTGGAATATGATATGAAACTGATAGACCCCACACCTGTCTGTATGAAACCCTATTCGATTCCTTTTGCTAAGGAGAAAGCTTTGAAGGAAGAGATAGACTATTTGTTGAAGGAAGGAATTATTTCGCACAGTGAATCTTCATATAGTTCCGGTGTTGTACTCTTAAGGAAGCCCTCTGGAGAACATAGACTCTGTATAGATTACAGGAGACTGAATGCTATTACAGAAGGACAGGTGGATCCATTGCCGGATACAAATCAGTTGTTTGCCAGGCTAAATAAAGCTAAATATTTCTCAAAAGTGGATCTGAGTAAAGGATACTATCAGATTCCAGTAAAGCCTGAGGTTAGACCATACCTAGCTTTTAGTACCTCAGAAGGACACTATGAGTTTAATAGATTGCCATTTGGATTGAAGAATGCACCTAGTGTCTTCTCTAGAATGATGAGAAAATTATTGGACCCTCTGAATAATCCATGTATCACAAATTTCATGGATGATATCCTTATAGCAACAGAAACATTTGAGGAACACATTGACTCTCTGAACATGCTGTTTAATCGACTTAGGGAAGCGAATTTAACAGCCCGACCAACAAAATGTTGCGTTGGATGTAAAGAATTGGAATTCTTGGGACACACAGTTTATCAGGGAAACATGACCCCTGACCCAAAGAATTTAGAGAAACTAAAGAAAGCCCCGAGACCACAAACCAAGAAAGACGTGAGATCCTTTGTCTCATTATGTGGTTTCTACCAAAAGTATATCAAAAACTTTAATTCCATATGTGCACCGTTAACTGATTTGACACGTAAGGGAAATCCAGATCGAATTACATGGACACCACAATGTGAAATGGCTTACCAGGAATTGAAGGAAAAGCTCACAAGTAAACCTATTTTGAAATTACCTGACTTAAGTCAAGAATTCATTGTAAGGACTGATGCCAGTAATATTGGGTTAGGTGCAACTCTGCTACAGAAATCAGATGCATTGGATGGGGAATTAAGCCCAGTGGCATATGCTAGCAGAAAGTTGAATAAAGCTGAAACCAATTACTCAACTAGCGAAAAGGAATGTCTTGCAGTAATATGGGCGATAAAGAAATTCAATATTTATCTGTATGGGAAGGCATTTAAGTTGCAAACGGATCACAAACCTTTGTCGTTTCTAGCACAGGCTAGACATGAGAATTCTCGATTACTCCGTTCACCCTAAACCCCAGGAATAATAAGAAATTTCTCTATGTGTATATAGAATTATAGACTGACTTATAACGTCTGTTTTAAGTGGGGAGAATTTGTCGTGTGAAATTCTAATCCACATATATAAATTAAAACGTAAATGTAAAGCCTAACAAATAAATTTAATAAAAGGAAAGAAGAATGGTAAAGAACAGTGCTGTCACAATGACTGTACTCGAAATCCCCCTTGTTTTCTCCTTCGTCTGCAAATTGTAACGTTTCACGTTGATAGTAAAAGCCTACTGCTTCAATACCCGCTTTCTACGATAAAACGTGTACTGCCTTTCTAAGAAAAACCTTGAGATACGCAAGCTGACCTATATTTAATATTCCATTCATGTCATTTTATACACTAAGTTACCATAAACGAAAGACAGATGGACTAAGGATAGAAAGAAAGGGAGGGGCCGAAAGCCGGAACGCAGGCAATACTACCACAGTCTCGCGATACACAATTAATGCCACCCCTAACACGCGTGTAAGGCCACAAGCACTAGCTTTTTTTCAAATCGACAGTGATAAAAAAACACTACCCATACAGAGAGTTAGGTTTTAAAAACTTACAAAACGCTTATTAGGAAACATGACATTCTACTGTTTTATGTCTAAAATCCTGACATTAGTCTGACAGTACAGCAGGACAGGTGGCGGTTCTAAACATAAAAAAATAAAAAAAAACTACACGACTATCCTGGAAAATACATATTTTGAACGCAGCCCCTTAGCCCCATTAAATTTATATATTTGGGTTCCTTAGGACTTGCTGACAAATAATATGTTAAACGTTACGCAAATAGTCTAGGAATTAACAAATTATAGCCAAAAGAAATAGTGAGGGATGTCAGACAACACCAAAATCAGAATCGCTCAGTGGCAGATTTTCACACCACCATTGTACGGGAAATAGGTCCCCATGTTACCTCCTATTTGATTGGCGGAAAGTAAATGTAAGGCTAAACACGATTAGTCGGGCTATAAATATTGATTCTTTGTTGTTAGGGAAACGTGAGTAAGGGTACTTTTTTTGAAAAGCTGTGTAAACATGGCACGATTGGTTAGACCCGCCAATATAGTCAATCAGAGGCGTCAGGTCAGCACCACATTTTCAAATAAACTTACTAAAGAACCAGTGCGTTGAGCGCCAGTGCATATTTTTCTAAATAAAAGCCTGGGACATCGGTAGATCGAAATTGTGCTATATTCATTGCCAGTCAACGTAACTGTGTATTATTCCATGAATTGTGGTAAGCTTGAAATATTTGATATCTTTTTAATGAAAATTGAATGTAAATTGATAATTTATGTCTGTATATATGTGTGGTTCAGTAGCGAACATGAGGTAAAGCCTATATAGTGCTCCAACCTGAACAGAAGGTGTCGGAGGAAAGTAAAACTACATGGAATTGCCAAACAGTACACTGACACCTATCTTATCGACTAGAAAGAAATAATGCTGGAATTGCAGAGGCGTAGTAACCATTAGGGAGGAGTATACTGGTGAAAATTGTTTCAGATGAAGATAGCAGTTGGCCTACCGCTCTGAACTCAGTGTTTGTTATGTATTGTGTTCAGTCTGGAAATTTATTATAAATTAGTTCTGAAATAGGAGGTACAACCTTCTTGTTTCAGGGACAGTGGTCCTAAAGTTATTGAGCAGCACCTGGTCTGAGCTTTGCTGAACCTAGAGGCTGACAGCATACTCCTGGGTCCAGATAGTGACCAGTGAGGTGTCTCCAGAACACAGGGAGGCTATCGAGCAGAGGAGTCTTTTCCTGCCGCCATCACGAAAGATAAGCGTCTGTGGCCAGAGGAGCTCAACATTATGCCTCCCCTCAAAATCTGACTTTATAATAAAACAGAGGGAAAATACAGTGTTTAAATTGATAGGAACTGTGAACTTTTCCCCATATTATTTCCAAGATAAACAAACACTTGAAGTCATGATGACAAATAACAACATAGCTTGAAAAAACAAAACCAGTATTACCTCATATTACCACTACACAACTGACACACATAGGATAATATTAATAAAATATGTCATTACAAGGTTCATATTGATAAATTCTGTACATATAAATTGTAATTACAATTGATTGTGATTCCTGGTTCACTTTGTATTTGAATCAGGACACATATATTAGTGAAAGTAACTAATACATATTTATATTTGAAACTTTACCAGTGCCTCATTTAAGATAGTCTTATAGAGTGTTAAATGTGTGTGAGTGTTACAGTGTTGTCAAGTGTGGTGGAATAAATTAAATTGTTTATCTGTCTGTTGTTGTTGTGACTTACACTTCATCATATACATACCCTAGACATTTAACGTAGTCATCACAATATTCCAGAATAATTCTGACTGATGTATAATGTGGTAGCAAGTAAGGTTATCTGCAAAACACTACACCTATTAGATACAGATACCTTCACAGCTGATCTCAGTCAGTACACTAAGTCCCCTATAAATATTTATAACATCCCACTTTACCACACTGATGTATGTTGTCATGATTGTGTTTTAATAATTATTGCATTAGAATATGTTAGTAAGCCTCTGTGTTCCATGAACATTGTTTAACATGCCTGAAGCATTTATTTTTTAAAAAGAAAAGAAGAGAAAATCATACCAAAGGAAATGTGGTTACTCCACATTATTTTATTGAGGAAAACTATGTAAACGTACAGTGGCGTATCTACCATAGGGACCCGAGGTGTGGTCACAGCAAGGTGTGAGTCATTTAAAATTAGGGGCGAGTGCACCTGTAATGCACGCGAGGCTGACCCCATACCACCGCATGAAAATAATAAATATAATAAGTGATCAGATATAAAAGGCCAGGGTGTCCTTTTGTTGCAGAGGTTTTATTTCCTGTTGCCAGCGGCTAACAGGAAACCTGCTGAGTGAGAATAAAGCCACCAAGTCTCCGACCATTTGTTTATGCTGTCAAAAGATAACGGGAGGAGCTTGGGCATTTTGAGAGATCGAGATTTTCTGCAACTTCATACTGTATTATCATTCTATAAGGAATCCCAGGTGATGTGTTAAGCATCTCCCCTAGACACTAGGTACATCATACACCAGACACTAGAGCCAAAATAGTGACCGTGTGAGATCTAGGGAGGTAGCGTTAGGTTCCCTGCAAATAATTCATCATCATCATTTATAGAGTCAGGGGCCTACATGTGCTTGACCTCACACGGTTAACACAGACACCGATTTCATTCTTTTAAGATGCCATCATAACCTCCCCAGCAAATCAAACTTTGCTACAACTACACACACCCTAAACAGAGCTATACTAAAAAAAATAGAATTCCACTGAGTAAATCAGGGGTGGGAGCTTAAACGAGCTGAACGTAATAAGTGCTTAAATCCTTCACAAAAGCGACGGCAGAATTACAGAGTTAACATACTCAGCCAAAGCAGTATTTTTCTCGCCTATTCTGAATATCTTGTGAAGACTCCCTGGAGATAGAAGCGTTTTGTTTCTTCTATTTACATATCTGCCAAGAGTAATCTTGTGCGAAGGTAGACACCTTTGAAGCCCATATTAGATACTCTTGAGTTTTGGCAACTATTGGACCACTACTGCAAAGCAGGGGAGGCAATTACGTCACAAGATAGATAGATAGATAGATAGATAGATAGATAGATAGATAGATAGATAGATAGATAGATAGATAGATAGATAGATAGATAGATAGATAGATAGATAGATAGATAGATAGATAGATAGATAGATAGATAGATAGATAGATAGATAGATAGATAGATAGGCAGGCAGGCAGGCAGGCAGGCAGACAGTCAGACAGACAGGCATAGATAGATAGATAGATAGATAGATAGATAGATAGATAGATAGATAGATAGATAGATAGATAGATAGATAGATAGATAGATAGATAGATAGATAGATAGATAGATAGATAGATAGATAGATAGATAGATAGATAGATAGATAGATAGATAGATAGATGTAGGTGGGTAGGCAGGTAGCTAGGTAGGTATGTAGATAATCAGGTGGGTGGGTAGACAGATAGACAGTGTGTGTGTGAGAAAGAGAAGCAGAGAGAGAGAGAGAGTGATAGAAAGAGTTAGCTAAATTTGAGTGTGACGTCCGTAGAGTTAAATTTGAGTGTGACGTCAGTAGAGTTAAACTATAGTGTGATGTCAGTAATAGACAATTTATTAACGTGTCCTACAATGTCTCTACTTGTATCCCTCACCTGATAATCCCGGAGAACTTGTAGTGCTCCTGTTTACCGGTTTAACATCAGCAGTTATTGATGCCCACACTGCTGTTGTCGGTGTTGATAAAAGTGTTCTTGTAGCTGATGTCGGTAGTGTAAGGGAAGCGGTGGTGATTGCTGACATATCCATGAAATTTGTGAGAGTCGATGTGTCAGAAGAGAACATAGATCCAAATCCCTCATGTGTTAGTGAAGACAGCTCAGATCTAAATTTCGAGGTGATAGGTACTAACGATAACATGGATGTGATTGAAGGCCATACTTCTGTTTCGCTTGACACTGTTGTATTCGAGGACATTACGTCTGCTATGGCTGAAACTGATAGAACCGAAGGCCAGACTTCTGTTCCAGTTGGTGCAATTGTACTCGAAGATATCCCATCTGTTTTCGCTGAAACTGTTGTAGCCGAAAACCATATTTCTGTTTCAGTTAAAGCTAAACTACTCGAAGACAATATATATGTTTTCGCTGAAACTGTTGTAGCCGAAGACCATACTTCTGTTTCAGTTAATGCTAAATTACTCGAAGACATCCCATCTGTTTTCGCTGAAACTGTTGTAGCCAAAAACCATACTTCTGTTTCAGTTAATGCTAATTTACTCGAAGACAATATATCTGTTTTCGCTGAAACTGTTGTAGCCGAAAACCATACTTCTGTTTCAGGTAATGCTAAATTTATCGAAGACAATATATGTGTTACAGCTGAAGCTGAAGTAATCGAAGACCAAACTTCTGCTCCAGTTGACATTAAAATACTTGAAGACATTATATCTCTTATAGCTGAAAATGGTATAACCGAAGACCATACTTCTGTTCCAGCCGACACTAAAGAACTCGAAGACATTACATCTGTTTTCACTGAAACTGTTGAACTTGAAGACCATACCTCTGTTGTTAAAGTACTCGAAGAACCTACATTTGTAATAACTGAAATTGCTGTAACTGAAGGCGATACTTCTGCTTTAGTTGATGTTAAAGTACTCGAAGTCATTACGTCTATTAGGGATGAAACTGTTGCTATTGAAGGCCAGACATCGCTTATAGTTGGTACTGATGTAATCGACGACCATACTTCCGTTACGGTCAGTGATGATATTTTCGAAGACCATACGTTTGTTGCAGCCGGCACTGGTGTAATCGGAAAGTATATATCTGTTACTGTTGGTACTAATGTACTTAAAGACGACATCTCTGTTGCATGTAAAACTAATGGATTTGACGGCCATAAATCAGTTACAGTTTGTACTAAAGTAGCCGAAGTCCCCACTTCTGTTCCAGTTGATACTAATGAACCAGAAGACATTACGTATGCTTCTGCTGAAACTGGTGTACTAGACGACCAAACATCTGTTATAGTTGGCTCTGATGTAATCGAAAATTTAACATCTGTTACAGGTGGCACTGACCTAGCCGACGACCATACTTCCGTTGTAATCGAAGACAACATCTCTGTTTCAGCCGGCACTGATGTAATCTGAAAGTATATATCTGTTACAGCTGGTACTGGAGTACTCAAAGGCAACATCTCTGTTAAATATGGTACTGATGTAATTGAGGGCCATAAGTCAGTTTCAGTTTGTACTAAAGTAGCAGAAGACCACACTTCTGCTCCAGTTGACGCTAAAGTACTTGAAGACATTACATATGTTTCTGCTGAAACTGATATCATGGCCTGCCAAACATCTTTTATAGCTGGTACTGATGTAATCGACGGCCAAACATCTCTTACAGTAAGTACTGATGTAATCGAAAATCCTACATCTGTTACAGGTGGCACCGACATAGCCGATGACCATACTTCCGTTACAGTCAGTACTGATTTCATCAAAGACCATACCTCTGTAGCAGTTGGCACTGGTGTAATCGGGAAGTATATATCTGTAAAAGCTGGTACTGATGTACTGGAAAACCACATCTCTGTTACAGACGGTACTAATGTATTTGAAGGCCACACATCAGTTAGAGTTTGTACCAACATAGTTGGTATCCACACTTCTGTTCCAGTTGACAAAAATATACCTGAAGATATCACATCTGTTTTTGCTAAAATTGATGTCATCGAAGGCCAAACATCTTTTGCATTTGGTACTGATGTACTGGAAGACAACACCTTTGTTACATGTGATAATAACGTATTTGACGACCATAAATCAGTCACAGTTTGTACGAATGTACTTGCATACCACACAACTGCTTCATTGGACGCTAAAGTTCTTGAAGTAATTACGTCCGTTTCTGCTGAAACTGGAGTCATCGAAGGCAAAACATCTCTTATAGTTGGAACTGATGTGATCGAAAATTCTACAGGTGGCACCGACGTAGCCGACGACCATACTTCCGATGTAATCAAAGACATTACGTCTGTTGCAGCCAGTACTGGTGTGATCGAAAAATATATATCTACTACAGCTGGTAGTGAAGTACTCGAAGACGAAACCTCTGTTATATATGGTAATAATGTATGTGAAGCCCATAAACCAGCTACAGAAGTTGAAAACCACGCTTCTGCTTCGCTTGATTTTAATGTAATCGAGGACAACACTTCGATTACTTTTGATGTTAATGAAGCCGAGTAATCTGATCTGTTACTATTGATACTTGTTCTCAATCCTATATTTGTTACTGTAGATTCTGAATCCTGCTGCACTGAGGTATCTAGATACAGATAATCACTTTGCGACACAAACATTGCAGTGTGGCTGCTGTATCCACCATATTTTGTTTGAAAATTTGCAGTAGTCGTAGATGTAACTGTCAAATCTGAACCCGCAGTAGCAGAAGTAATGAAAGTTTCCCGCGTCTCGTGTAATGACACTGTGTTGTATGCAATAGTAGAAAACCTCCAGGTTGAATTATCATTCTTAGTAGCTAATATATTGTCAGTTGATGTTGTGTAGAGAAATAGTGTGTTTTCTGAAGATGTGGATATCATGGCAGTTATAGAGTCTTTGCTTTCATATGATGATGACATTCCATGAGCTAAGGAGTCCGTTCCGAAAGAAGAAAGCGCCAGGGGTTGTGGTGACGCTGTGATATTTGTAACAAATGTGATCCCATCTTTAATCAAAGTTGTCGGTATGACTATTATTCCGGCAGTTGCTGATAAAACAGTTTCTTCTGCAGAATCATCTATACCGATTGTTATAGTATCTGCTGCAGCTGAATCAGGAGAGTTGTGTATTGTAGCTACAGCCAATGTTGCGATGCTTGAACTTATAGTAGTGCTATGGAACGATGTTATAAACATCGAGGTATATGGTATACTGATTGTTTTTCCTGATAATGTATCTGTTTCTAACGGTGTTCCAACATTATTAATGATGTCTAGAAGTGTAAAATTGTCAATGATTTTTGTGAACGCGCTTTCTTTCAAAGAAGTCATAGACACAGAAGCGAATTCGGGTATCCCCGTTTGCCCTTTATCAGCAGGGAACTCTATGGCTTTAGAAGGGTCTATTATGGACCAGGATGAGGCAGTAGCTCCAAACGTAACTGATGAAAACGTATCCACATAGGTTGTGGTTATTGCAATTACAGTACTAGGTGTTTGGGAAGTTACATTGCTAATCGAATCTTGAATATGTGTTAATCCCACTGTGGCTAATGGTTGTGTTTGTTCATGTGTGACTGTGAACAAATTAGTGAGCGTCGACGGATCAATTTCCGTTGTGTTAGCTAATGGTAAGTAAGTAGTAGCAAAGGTGTTCTGTCCATCAGTGTTCATCCTTTCTGTTACACTTATTTCTTGTGTTAATTCTTTTGTAGCTGACACTGTGTGATCTTGACTTAGACCATCCCTGATGACAGATACTGTCTGCTCTAGGCTGTAAGTTGATTGTACGGTAGCTGTCATTTCGAGTTTAACAGTTGACCCTGATGCGGACTCTAATACACTCGGCTGTTCCGAAAGCCCTAAGAAGGGCATACCTGGCGTATGTTCTTTCGTATCTTTGGTAACTGTATTCATTACAGAAAATGAACTCATGTACTCTCTTATATTTCTTGCAGTAATTTCTCCTTCGAAAGAGGCTGCTGAATTTATTCCTGTGAACAGATTTGAAACTTCTTTAATGGCACCCAGAAGGGTTCCTGTTGTAACAAAATTTGATACGGGGAACAAACGCATATCTTCTGTTTTATCTCCTGTAGCAAATATATTATCCAATGATCTGCGACTTTCTGTAGCTCCAAAGGAGTTCACCGATGTTGTTTCCGCTATTTCTTTTGTTAATTCAACCGTATCTGGTGCAGAAAATAGACCACTTTGTAGTTCTTCAAGTCCCGTTAAGAATGGCGTTTCTGTTTGATCAAGTGTGTACGTAGCATTTATATCTGTTACAGTGGACCAACTTGTATATTCTGTTAAGCTCCGGGCTACAGAAAGTTCTGAAGTGTCCAGTATACTTTGATCGTCTTTAGCTTCTGTTGTGAGGCTCAGTTTTTCTGCACTGTAATGCTGCGTTATTTTGGCAGTAGCTGGCTCAGTGCCTGGCAGATGCTGTGCATCAGTAACTGGAGCCGTAGGATTCACTTCAAGTTTGTCTGTTGACGTGATGCTGTCCGACAGAATGCTCGGCTCCTCTGCAAGTACCTCTGTAATTAATGGTTCTGTGTATCCGTTTATGTTCGTAGCAGCTAAATGAAAATGACAAGAAAAAATGTAGAGAAAATCATTGATGATAAAGTGTAACTCACAACAGATCAGCTCAGAATAAATCTGGTTGTAAGAAAGATTAAAAAAGATATCTATCTATCTATCTATCTATCTATCTATCTATCTATCTATCTATCTATCTATCTATCTATCTATCTATCTATCTTGTCCCATAGCAGATACTGCCGTGGTGGAGTGAAGTGTTAGAGACTTCACTATACAAGGTTCAGCATCGAGAGGTGGGGTGACCAGTTCCATTCCTCACTGCCTTTTCCTTCTATAACTCAAGTCAGGTACCCATTTACAGCTGGGTAGACTGAAGCGTGTCGATACTGTTAATAACGAATGAAGGAAAAAATAAAAAGGAAAATCACTTTTGCGCTGCTAAATTATAAAACTTCATAGAAGAGGTAAAAGTGGAGGAACAAGAAGTAGACGCTGTGAGTGGATATAACACATTGAGGAAATCTATTGATAGCGTTACCAGGCAACCCTTGGTCTGGAATGTTCAGGGTCAGAGTGTTAGAGAACGGTCGAAACACACGCAGAGAAGAGAGCTAGAGACAAAAATGAAAGTAATGAGGATGGCCTAGAAAGACCTGGAACTTAAGGCATGGGAAGACCTGGCTTGAGTTTAATGAAGGCCTATGTCCTTTGAGAAGTTGGAAGGTAATTATGATGATGAGAGGGAAAGAAACTTGTATAGATGGGAGGAGATAATGGACACTGTGGAAATCTTTTTATAGCATTACAAGGCATTATATTCTTGACCTTGAAACCTCAGAGTAGGCGAGGTAGAGGGTGGCCTAAAAGCACATGGAGAAGAGAAATGCATAGAGGGATGAATGGTATAACGAAGACATGGAAAGACCTTGAACGGATGGCACAGGAAAGGAGGACTTGGAATGAATCTATCCAAGGCAAATGTTCCTTGGGTAACTAAAGTGTAATGATGGTGGTGTCGATGATGATGATGATGCAATACTGTAGCGGTAATAGTGGTGAAGTGGTGAAACTGCTACGCGCATGAAAATAAATTATAAAGTATGAAACTGGGGAAATTGCTACGCGCAGACAAAATAAAGTATAAAGTATGACAAATAAATTTACTCTAAGAACTTAAAGAAGTAGAAGGCAGAAAGAAGGCGTGATGATGATAGCAATGATGAAAAAGAATAAGACGACCACGAAGATCATATTGATGATGATGATGGAGAAGACTGAAAAGAAAAAGAAGAAAGAAATGCAGAAAGCAGACACAGAAGACGGACACACGGAGAAAAAAGAAATTATTCGAAGAAAACGTAAAGCTAAAGCTAATCTGAAGTTTATACTGACTGCATTTGAGCGGCCTCCTTACCATTACATCCTAAATTGCTGGTCAGTGAGATGTTACAGTTCGGACCATCCCACCCACTCCTACATATTTTGTTCCCGGTAACTGAATCACAGGTGTAATGACCATCGCAGCTGTCAGAGTTCTGGCAGTATACATCACAGGTGTCGCTATAGTAGAACACGTCACATTGAACTGCCATGGACACGGTCATTCTGTGAGAATAATGTTATATCAATCCATCAATCAATCAATCAGTCAATACCATTTTGCTCCTCGAGGAGTATAGCTCTTCAACAAACACATGGCAAGTCCTCCTGTCACCTGTCATCAGCATATAAAATGTAGTGTTATATAACTAAACAACGAGCGATGAAATATGCAATAATTGTTTACATTTCCCTGTACAGATATGAATGAATGCATTCATTCAGGCCTTATGGTGCATGGGCCTTCATCAAACTCATGAGAAGCTCATTTCTTGTGATATTCAATCAAATTCTTTTGATGTCTTTTTAATCCCTTTTCATGTCCGTATCTATTTTCCGTGTCCATGCGATTTTGGTCTCATTTTATATTTCTTCATCCAGAACAAGGACTGCCTTCTAAAGCTATCAGCAGGTTTCCTCAAAGTGTGTCCTATCTACTGCCAACGTCAGCTCATTTCTTGTTCCATTGGCACTTGTCTGGTTCTTGTCATCAATTCCATATTAGTGATAGTGTCACACCACTTCAATCCTTCTATTATAAGCCAGCACCAAGTTATGAAAGTCTGTAGCTTTTTGGTTTTTGTTATTCTCCATGTTTTATAGCCATACAATACAATAGGACTGACTTAACATTTCAGTTAAAGATTGTGATTTTTTTTTTAAAGTGTCAAATCTGGATTCAGGTTATATTCAACAGAATTATTTTCACCCTGTCTACAGCTCTATGAAAAATGCTAGACGTTACTTCATAAAAGCATTTCTCATTCATGTACCTCTAATAACCAGTTTCCTGTGGCCCACCACACGAAATTAAACACATAAATAAAATGGTATTTTAGTTTTTACCTCACGTAAAAATACTTACCTTTATGTCTTTTTCGCATATCTGGCATATTTTGCTAACTAGACGATAATGGGGTGCGAGGCTTCTTAAGTTGCAGTACTATGCGCTGGGCCTTTAAATGGTTAAGATGCACTGCATTAATAGTACATAAATAAGAAAATATAATCAAGACGAAGAGAAAGAAGATGATTGGAGGATGAGGAAGCATTCAACAACGACAACTGACAAGAACAAATGAGGCTGCCATCCACCATATCGAAGGTGGACTGCAATGGATCTCCAAAGTCTTTTGTCTCTTGTCTTGATGGTGCACTCTGGTAGACTCTTTCTTGTCTCTTGTCTTGATGGTGCACTCTGGTAGACTCTTTCCTGTCCATCTCTTGAAGTTATCTTCCCACTTATAACCCGGTCCCAAAATATGCCGTGCTGAAGTCGGATGTGTCGGCCGAAAGGCGCAAATATCGCAGCTGCGCTGTAAACGGACACAACGCAACCAACGTCCTTTTCAGGACGAACGAAGAAGAAGAAGATCTTCTTACTTATAACGATGTTTTCCACTTTCTTTTATCTTCACTTTTCCTTCCATTATGGTTTTCAGTTATGTCTTTGTTATGTGACCAAATGTTTGTATTTGTCGAAACTGATTTAATTATTAATTCCTAACTTTCCTGTGGCTTCTTTATTCATTTTCTTCCCTTTTCATGAGATACACTCCATTCTTCAGAACATCAACATGTCAACTTTTTTCTATCTGCTTGCTCACTGTACATATTTCAACGCCGTACAATAATAAGGAGTATATCTAATACTTGATGGCAAGTACTTAAGACAATTCGAAGAAAATAAAGCCCAGAAAGAAGGGTTAACTCACAGAGAAGATGAAACGGATCCGTTGCCGATAAGGTTAAACTGGAAATAATCGTTAGGTTCCAAAGGTCGTCCTCTGACTGGATCCGGACTGTTAAATGGTAACTGCAGGAAATCAGTTAATCGCCCGTCGGCTGCATCGTTAACATAGATGGTGACAAGTACGGAACCCTGGGGACAACAGATAGAATTATATTGTTCTATTACATACAAGTGTTCGAATGTATAAATTTGTATTGTAAAAGAAAAAAGCAAAAATACATTAGCTGGTTATTTGCTTCATAGCAACACTAGACCGAAAAAGTTAACAATAAGAAAATCATTAAAGCTACAGAAAATTTGGTTTCTCAGAACTTTTTTAAAATCTTGCTAACATCTAAGATTATTGTTTAAAAATGAAGAATTTATGACGAAAACTTATAGAGGAAAAAAAACATAAAATAATTGCTATTATATATAAGATGGTTTGGCCATGTCTGGAGAATGGGAGAAGATCGGCTGTCATCCCAGGTACGAGAGGCTAAGAGCCAGAGATTCAGACCTCCAGGACGACCCAGAGTCCTCTGGGAGGACAACATTGGACAATCTCTGAAGGACCGAGGATTAGAACGGAACCAGGCCAGGAGGAAGACAGCCGATAGGATGGTATGGCGCTCTCTCTTCCAAACCGCTACACTTCACTGTAGAAGAGGAGCGACTAATTAAGTAAGTAATTATACTAAATCAAAGCAGATTGATGGAAGAACGATTAGAAGACGCAAGATGTACAGGTTGTGAAGAGACACCGGCCTGTAATAAATGGAGGAAAAACATTAAACATTGAGTTATCAGGACAATTCTTCTGATGATGAATTTTTAAGGGCAGATGAAGACTGGAAAACTAAGAGACCACTCAGAGATTAGACAGACAGAGAAATAAAAGATGGGTATACGCCTGAATTGATGATAACAAAGTGGCAGAGAAATGACAAGAACCAAGATAGGTAACCCTTGCTCTCTGGGGGAAATAATTTGGGGTGGTTTTAAATAATTTTATCTACACTAGCTTGTATACAATATATGCGACATAATATATAATAAACGATATACTATATATATATTATTCTCCAGAAAATACATTGATATGTACTGACATGATAAGATGATAGGAAACTCTTTACAGAGCGATACAACAGGAAGCAATCTGATCATCAGAAGAAGTCCCCCCGTCCGACAAGTATTTCGGCCCTATATACTCCTTTACACTCTAAGGGGGGCGGGCCCACTTGGGTCATGACTCCCAAGCGTCTCAGCTTCCTGTTGTCTTGCATCGAAAATGAACCCATTTCACTTATGGCAGCAACTTTAAATTCCACAACTCCGCCAGCCGTGGAGGCAATTGTGAAAGTAACAAAGAGAAGACAAATTATTCCGTTCGTTCCGTCGCACACACTGAGACACCAGCGCGAAGTCAACGAGTCGCCACTGCGCGTTCCCCACTGGACTATTGATACTGACACCCCTTATAGTATACACCGCTTGTCGCCCCTGAGTCGCAGCCCGTTCACTAGTCCACCACAAACCTCAGCGTATTGTGGACTTAGAAAAATTCCTGGTGTTTTCTGTACCGCAGCGTTTATTGTTACGATCTCCATTCCCCATTGCGGTTGTTCCACAGCCAGCCTGATGCCTTTTCGGCAGTTTCACTAAGCCTCTTCAGGGCCCTTGTTCTCGACTGTCCCCTCAGCCCCAACAGTTTCAATAGATCATACACTGATGCAGCCACAAGCCCTCTTGCGCCCACTTCAACAGCCATGACCCTTGCAGTGAACCCATCGTGTCTCAGATCCGCGGCCAGATCACTATACTTGGCCGCTTTGAACGAATGTTGCTCATCTAATCTGGATTCAAATGGCACGGTCAGTTCAATCAGTATGACCTGAAGCGTTGCTGCAGAATGAAGCACTATATCCGGCCGTCTCCGCAATTTTCGGATACTCTCTGGATATGCCCCTCGTCCAGGTAGGTCTACCGCCATCTCCCAATCATTTGCACAATCAAGAAGAGATGGTAAACTGCTACCAGGTTTATTCGGTTTGGGGTGTGCTGACTTTCCTGCCCTCAGAAAGTATGTGTTTGCGGTGTCTGGCCGGACTTTGCTATTCGCCTTCATTCTTGCCAGATCTATTGTCGCAGCAAGCTCATTTAGCACTTTGTTATGGCGCCAAGTGTATCGCCCTTGCCCTAATGACACCTTACACGCTGAGAGCACGTGTTCAAGTGTCTGCCTCCCCTGGCACAGGGGGCACTGCTCATCATCCGACTTTCCCCATTTCACAAGGTTGGTGGCCGATGGCAGCAGGTCATACAGTGATCTGACAACAAAGCTGAGCCTAAGAGGTGCCATATGCCATATATCATTCCATGTCAAGGACCTCTGCAGGGCTCCTTCCCATGTAGTCCATTGGCCTTGTTGGACCTGCTGCACTGCTTTTTGCAACCTCTTATCATTCTCAGCTTCTCGTATCTCCTGAACTACCATGTCTCTGCGCTCCCTGCTTGATGCCTTGGACCACCAGCGGATGTCTCCATGACCAAATCCCCGTCTATTCGTTTGTGTGTATCCGATTACCTCCCTCAGTTTGAGTGACTCTTGGGCAGCATCAACAGCTTCTTCCACTTTCCACTTCCTTCCCGTTTTCAGTGTGGGCTGAATGGACTTAACCACGTCATCAGCTGACTCGCGTAGCATCATTGCAAGCCTTGCCTTTCCAACTTTGTACTCTTCAACAACTGACTTGAAAGGAAGCAGAAGTTTTGACTTTTTGCAGTACAGTGCTACATCTGACAGACCTGGTGGTACTCCTAGCCATTTTCTCATGAACTTGTTGACCTTCTGCTCTATGGCTTCCACTGTACTTGTGCTTATTTCATATATAAGCAGTGGCCACAGCAACTTTGGTATCAACATGAACTGGAGGCACCACAGTTTGAACTTCCCCAGGAGTCTGCTTTGGTCTATGATCTGTAGCCCTCTGTCTGCCATTTCTATTGTCTGTTGCACTGCCTTTGAGTCTTTTAATGAGGCATCGTACACCCTGCCAAGACTTTTAACAGGTTCCTCAATGACAGTAGGGATTCTTTGGTTGGAAACCGTGAATATGACCTCTGCTATCTTCCCTTTCCTGACTGATAGGCTTCTCGACTTCTTGGGTTTGAAGCTCATTCTGCACCAGCTGACTAGTTCATCCAGGCGTGCTAACATCCTCCGGGCCTGATGTTCATCTGATGTCAGAATTGTTGTGTCATCCATGAATGCTTTGAGCGGTGGCATGAGACACATTCCACCGAGCTTTGGACCTATAGCCATTCCTTCAGCCGCATTGAGGATTACCTGCATAGCCATCACGAATAGTATCGGAAAGATGGTACATCCCATCGCAATTCCAACTTCAAGGCCAATCCACTTCGTTGTGTACTCTCTGGTTGAAAATCTGACAGCAAACCCTGCGAAATACAGCTTCAGCATTGCTGCAATCTCTTGTGGAACATGATACATTTCTAGGGCCTGCCACAACATCTGGTGTGGAACGGATCCATAAGCATTCGCTAAATCCAACCAGATTACATGGAGGTTTGTTCTGTCAGACTTTGCCTTTTGGATTGCTTCCCATATCATTGTGGCATGCTCTAGACATCCTGGTGTACCTGGGATACCTCCTTTCTGAATGGTAGTGTCAATGTACCCATTTGCCAGGAGGTATGTAGTGAGTCTTTTCGCCATCACTGAGAAGAATATCTTCCCTTCCACATTGAGTAGTGAGATTGGCCTGAACTGACTGATGTCTGTGGAATTTTGCTCCTTCGGGATGTAGACTCCGTTCGCCTTTCTCCATTCCTTGCTTACAAGCTGGGTTTTCCACGCACTCTTCAGTAAACGAAGCAGTCGTTTGAGCACCTCAGGGCATCTCTTATACACCACATATGGAACACCATTAGGACCTGGAGCTGACTTGCATCGAGCTTTCTGGACAATGCTTTCTACCTCTTGCACCGTTGGGGGCTTGGTGTTAAATTCAGCTCCTGGCTTACTCGGCCATTTAAGGCCTGTCATGCTGCTGAGCGGCTCATCTTTGCGACCATCTGAATATGTCATTCCAAGGTGTTCTTCCAGGTCTTCTTTCCTGATGTTTAGCGTACCCGACCGAGGCTGCTCAAACAGTTCTTTGGCAAACTTGAAGGGCTCCCTGAAGAATCTTTCCCTATCCATTCGAGTCTTCCTTTTCTTCCTGCACAACCTTTCTGCTCTACAAAGGGCATTATGTTGGCCTTTCAGGTGCTCCCAAACCTGTCGTAACCCTTCCTTCTCTGTGGCAACTGTGTTTTTGAACAGTTTTCGGGCATGCTTCTTCTGTTTTCTGATTTCTTCTATTTTAATTTGTCTTCTGCTTTTTCGTGGTGGGTTACTTTCCCTTGCCTCCCTCACTCCGAACACTTTGCGACAGTGCAGATATATTATGTCGCCGAAGATTTCCAGCTTCTTCTCCAAAGTTATCTGCTTCAGGTTGTTATCCAACTCTTTTGCCAAGGCTTCGTCCAGCTGTTCCCAAAGCCCTTTTGCACTGGCGGGTGGAAACTTGATTGCATCTCTCTTCCCGTCTAAGAAGTGTGTGAGATCATCATCAGGCAGATCAACTTGAATGTACTCAGCACTGTGGATTGACTCCTGGCTGCGTTCTTCTAACGTCTTATCCGTCGAGACAGAGCGCTGTTGATCTCCCCCTGATGACCTCCCACACCCTTTTTTCGTTCTGTGGATTTTCATTCCTCTCTGAGTAGAGAATTCCCTACCACAGGCACATGGAAACTCCAGCCGTTGTTCAGAGCTCGAAGTCCGTGTAACGGGTCTGGTCGATTCCAATGAGGCGCCTGTGGGTTCATCATTCTCCCCCCCTTTCGGTGAATCCTGGGGGCATCTATCGTTTTTGGGTTCTATAGCAATTGAATACAGCTTACGGGGTGCTAACCCGGTCAGCCGGTTTCTAGTCTTTCCCAGTGTCATCTGTCTTTCCAGAAGTCAATCGGTCTTTTCCCGATTGTCACTGGTTTGACCATGTAACTATGATAGGAAACTCTTTACAGAGCGATACAACAGGAAGCAATCTGATCATCAGAAGAAGTCCCCCCGTCCGACAAGTATTTCGGCCCTATATACTCCTTTACACTCTAAGGGGGGCGGGCCCACTTGGGTCATGACTCCCAAGCGTCTCAGCTTCCTGTTGTCTTGCATCGAAAATGAACCCATTTCACTTATGGCAGCAACTTTAAATTCCACAACTCCGCCAGCCGTGGAGGCAATTGTGAAAGTAACAAAGAGAAGACAAATTATTCCGTTCGTTCCGTCGCACACACTGAGACACCAGCGCGAAGTCAACGAGTCGCCACTGCGCGTTCCCCACTGGACTATTGATACTGACACCCCTTATAGTATACACCGCTTGTCGCCCCTGAGTCGCAGCCCGTTCACTAGTCCACCACAAACCTCAGCGTATTGTGGACTTAGAAAAATTCCTGGTGTTTTCTGTACCGCAGCGTTTATTGTTACGATCTCCATTCCCCATTGCGGTTGTTCCACAGCCAGCCTGATGCCTTTTCGGCAGTTTCACTAAGCCTCTTCGGGGCCCTTGTTCTCGACTGTCCCCTCAGCCCCAACAGTTTCAATAGATCATACACTGATGCAGCCACAAGCCCTCTTGCGCCCACTTCAACAGCCATGACCCTTGCAGTGAACCCATCGTGTCTCAGATCCGCGGCCAGATCACTATACTTGGCCGCTTTGAACGAATGTTGCTCATCTAATCTGGATTCAAATGGCACGGTCAGTTCAATCAGTATGACCTGAAGCGTTGCTGCAGAATGAAGCACTATATCCGGCCGTCTCCGCAATTTTCGGATACTCTCTGGATATGCCCCTCGTCCAGGTAGGTCTACCGCCATCTCCCAATCATTTGCACAATCAAGAAGAGATGGTAAACTGCTACCAGGTTTATTCGGTTTGGGGTGTGCTGACTTTCCTGCCCTCAGAAAGTATGTGTTTGCGGTGTCTGGCCGGACTTTGCTACTCGCCTTCATTCTTGCCAGATCTATTGTCGCAGCAAGCTCATTTAGCACTTTGTTATGGCGCCAAGTGTATCGCCCTTGCCCTAATGACACCTTACACGCTGAGAGCACGTGTTCAAGTGTCTGCCTCCCCTGGCACAGGGGGCACTGCTCATCATCCGACTTTCCCCATTTCACAAGGTTGGTGGCCGATGGCAGCAGGTCATACAGTGATCTGACAACAAAGCTGAGCCTAAGAGGTGCCATATGCCATATATCATTCCATGTCAAGGACCTCTGCAGGGCTCCTTCCCATGTAGTCCATTGGCCTTGTTGGACCTGCTGCACTGCTTTTTGCAACCTCTTATCATTCTCAGCTTCTGATATAATAAAATACAACATGGCATATAGGAGAATCATTAGAATCTACATAAAGTAAATTTACATAAATTCATACAGCGTTAATGAGGGCTGTTACCACGTACATACAGACATACACACATACACACACATACACACACACACACACACACACACATATATATATATATATATATAGGCATACCTCACTTTAATGCGCTTTGCTAATTTATAGCTCGGGCGTTGGCGTAGCTGGCGAATCCTTTATAGGGCTTTATGCTTGCAGATAGATAATGTTGGTCCTTTTCAGGACTTAGTATCTATCAACGCTGATCGGGTTAGCAATCAAAAGAGTTGACTTTTTTTTGGATGGTAAATGCGCTCTGATATAACCACATAGGAAGAAAGGAACGCGCCTCGCCAGAAGAAGGAAAAAAAAAAATGCGCTTCGCGGATATCGCGCTTTCTTTTTCAAATTATTCATGTTTATTTATTAGAACATGCCTTCTTCTTCCGATAGATTTTTGCTCCCCATAGGAAAAAGATAACGAATCTCTAAAGGCTGAGAAAAGGAAGATTAACATTTGTTTTAGCAATAAAGTATTTTATTTTTACAGTACATTGTTTATTTAGACCTAGCGCTACTGCGCACTTTATAGACATAATGTAAACATGATTTTAGGCTCTTGTATGCACTGGGAAGCCCCAAAAAATGGATGTGACCCGCTTTATTGCGATATTCGCTTCATTGCGGTGGTCTGGGACCGAACCCGCAATATCTCCGAGGTATGCCTATATATATATATATATATATATATATATATATATATATATATATATATATATATATATATATATATATATATATATATATATATATATATATATATATATATATATATATATATATATATATATATATATATATATATATATATATATATATATATATATATATAACTATTTGACATTTTGTAAGATATTGATATACCAATGTGCAAATTTTTTACTAACATCAATAATCAATAAAGTGCATTGATTTGTTTATATCCGTTGTTATTTAATTATTTAAATTTCCAGATATAATTATGTTGTGTGGTCAAATAAATATTAATAACTTAAATTGGTAGGGAATAAATGCTAGCTGCACTCACATATTTATATAAAACCGTAGGAGCATGGGAGAGGTCTAGCGAGAAGATGACTTACTACACAGCTCTCTGTTACAGCTACCATCTAGAACCGTGCAGCTAACTATCTGACTTATCCTGTGCCCTCCCTACCACTAGTTCACCAGTTCTCTTCTCCATTTCTGGGAATTATACTTTATATTCTTCTATCCATCCATCTCGTCACAACCACATCTCTGTGGCCTCTAGAGCTTTTGCTACTTGTTTACTAATTGTCCATGATTACCTTCATATATTTTGATTGGATCTAATTTAACAGTACAAAACTAAATTGACGGATTGGGTACAACAATTCATCATCTCTTACATAACAATCAGTAGCAATTCAACATCAGAAAAGTAAAAATAAGTTTTTTTTTTTTAAAAACACTACTCACTTGCCATCTAACCAAGTCAGATGGAATTTGACTAGCAGCGCCATCTGGAAAAGCATGGGAAAATGTAATCGGCATCTCGTGGGGACTGAAATATCCCAAGACGATGCTTGATAGTTCACACGGAAGAGTCTCACTGAAAGTAAAATTTGTATTACAAGGCATAATTATTCAAGCGCGTTATGTAACATAGTCTTTGTCATACTTTCTGTACAGACACAAGACGAGGGAATTTAAAATTTTGAAGTAAAATATAGATGCAACAGGCAGACGCCAACTGAGGCCTGAAAAATGTGCAAAGATTTTTACATAAGGTTTCTCATCTTCATGGATAAAAAGAGACGTAAATGCATTAAAATAGAAATGGATGAGCTAGATGAATGTCGGTCAAAAGTCGGATGAATATCGGATAAATGTCGGACCAATATCTGACAATTATTGCCCACATATCGGCAAATATTGGAAAAATGTGTCGGCCAAATGCCGTCCTCATCATCGTGATTTAATGTCGGATAAATGTTGTACAAATGTCGGCCAAATGTTGAACAAACGTCGGTTAAATATCGAATAACTCTTTGCTAAATATCGGACAAATATCGGCCAAATGTCGGTAAAGGTTCAGTCGAATATCGGGCCAATATCTGGCAAATGCCGGCTAAATATCGGCAAATGTAGGACAAAAATGTCTGACAAATATCGGCCTCATGACGGACAAATGTCGGCCACTTATCGGCCAAAAGTCGTACAAATGTCGGCCAAATATAGACTAACTCTTGGCTAAATATCGGCCAAGTGTCAGATGACTCAGTCACGAAGAACTCCTCCGTTCTCACGTGTAATTATCGCTTACAACATTTTAAACCCACAAGCTAACTTACAATCTAGATAATTACCGTACCCTTGCGTTGTTGTTGTCACAGAATGACCTCGAAACTTCTAATTTCTTGTGCCATCGCGTAACTCATTTTGTGCTCGTCACGTTCTATTTTCCTACCTCGGACCATATTTGGTATTTTCGAGTCATTGTTTACACTTCATCCTGTAATAAATCGTCATGTTTGTTTGCCTGCCCATCCTCGCTGAGAGTTGATCCAGGTAAGGCCAGATTGGCGGCCAGTCATTTTCGTGTAGTGACACCCGGTATTTGTGTTTGCACAGTGAGCGCCGGTCATATGACAGACACACATGAAGACGACAGAAACTTTGCAATCAATTCCGGACAGAATTGTTACGAAGACCTTATTTGTGACAATGTAGGAAGTTGTGAGTGTAAAAAAAAAAAAAAAAAAAAAAAAAAAAAAAAAAAAAAAAAAAAAAATAAAAAAAAAAAAAAAAAAAAAAAAAAAAAAAAAAAAAAAAAATAAAAAAAAAAAAAAAAAAAAAAAAAAAAAAAAAAAAAAAAAAAAAAAAAAAAAAAAAAAAAAAAACATTACCGATAATCGACGGAAGTAACAATACCTTATATAGAAAGTGGCTTTTTAAAATATCACGCAGAATTTTCCTATGAGGAAAGTTTTGAATAAACCCCATTATAACACGCATGACTGAATACAATTGGCTGGGCAATTCTAAATGTTATAAACAACACTTATGATTGGAGCTTGGCCAGATAGTAACAACAACGTGCGTGGGACGAAAGTTGCAATATAATCTGACACTTTCGCCGGTTTAGAGAACTGCGAAATTCACCTCGTCAAGGAGACAGCCAGCTAGCCAGAAAAGGAATAGGATCAGAATTCCATTTATCGGACCAGACCTTGTTTAAACATATTGTGGACTTATATCCTAGGAAAACTCTACCAACATTAACATGGAAAGCCGGAATCCTAGGAATCTGAACACAAATTCAGAGTGTGAGCCTATTGTAAAGTAATACTCCAGACCACCTGTAAGAGGCATCTTAAACAAGTTGCCTTAACTATTTCTCTGAGCCAGGGGTCAGTATTCCCAAGAGATTTTGGGGTGAATTGTACATTTTTAAGTTCTATATTTTGCATTTAACGTGTAAAAATTGCTAGTGAATGTCCAAGTCATATGAGGCTGGCGACCGCAGCATATAGAATGATGGTTTCATTAACTACAACTGCAACAGCTGGTGACTGCTTTATGCGGGTTTCTCATAGAAAACCAAAAGCAGGGGTAGTCCCAAGATCCATATGGAGCAGGCAGTGAATGATGAAAGAACTGATGTACATACTTATAATATTATTCACCTTGTCAACCAGTGCAAATGTAAAGATATTCAAAATAAATGTAATGAATGTTTCCCTTCGCTGGGATTAAGATTAATGCTCAGAGAGGGTAAAGTTCTGAGGTAGATGGGATGGTGGAATGAGAAGGATATTAGTCGGGGGTACCAGTTGAGTGTACTATCTCTGGAACAATGTGTGTGTTATAAGTGGCCTGCTGTCAACGTACGATCATCAGACGGGTCTTGAAGACACTGGACCAGCTTCGTGATTACTCCCTGATATTTCTTGGAACTGTCACAACCTCCCGACTTGACCAGTGACAAGAGTGAATCAGTCCATAACTTGCAAAGAACCAAATATCGGCTGGAGCCGAAACTAACAAAGTTACTGGCAGTTAAGTACAAACTTAAAAGCTACCACGTGAACTTTCAGACAATTCCCTCAATATCCATAATATCACCCTGTGATGATTACCTTTTTTTAAAAGAATTATTCATTTTACATTGTTAAATACAATTGATTATTAAATTTGTTATTTGTATGTATATATATATATATATATATATATATATATATATATATATATATATATATATATATATATATATATATATATATATATAAATGTAAAGTTGATTTAATCCTTTTGAGTGTGCTGCACCCGTATGTCTCAGTCACCTTAAATACACTTAAAACAGAGCTGCTAAATTAAGATTTCACTGAATTAAATCAGTTGGGGGCTTGAACGAACTAAATCATACAACATATCTCTTCACAAAAGTTGTCGGGCAGATTATAACTTAACTGTGCTAAGACGCATTCAGCATTGTTCGTGATTTCTGAATGTCTTGCGAAAACTCCCTCAAGGTAGAAGCATCATCATCCTATTTGCATCTCTGCCAAGAGTAAATCTTGTGCGAAGGTAGATACCTTGGAAGACCTACATTAGATACTCTAGGTTTTAGCCATTGCTGGACCAATAAAGGGCAGGCAACCCGTGACAGTTGTAACTGAACAGAATTCATTCAAGAATACACAACAAACTATATACAGTATTTCACGTCAGAGATCTCTCCAGTTTTTACCTCCAACAACACACGCGATCGTCATCATCATTTGACATCTTCTGTCCGGGGTTCTACCATCAGAAAAACAATTTTGTTCTAAATTGATGATGTAAAATATACCGTTCAATCCCTCATGAGTTGTAAGAAATATATATAGTTGTCGTGGAATATTCTAATCCACATATATAAATTATCAAGTAAATATAAAGCCTAATAAATACATATAATTAATAAAGGAAGAAGAATGGTAAAGAACAGTGCTGTCACAATGACAGTACTCGAAATCCCCCTTGTTTTCTGCTTCGTCTGCAAATTGTAACGCTTTCACGTTGATAGTAAAAGCTTACTGTATTATACCCGCTTTCTTCAATGAAACGTGTGCTGTATTTCTAAGAAAAACCTTGAGATATGCAAGTTGACCTAAATTTTAAATTCCATTCATGTCTTTTTCTACACTATGTTACCAAAAACAAAAGGCAGATGGACTAAAGGATAGCGAGAAGAGAGAGGGGGCGAATAAAGCCGAACGCATGCAAAATTAAACACGCGTCTCGCTATTAATGCCACCCCCAACCCGCGTCGCGCGATACACAAATGCTGCCATCACGCGTGTAAGACTACAAGCACTAACTTTTTTTTCAGACGGACAGTGATAAATTCACTACCCTTCCCAGAGTTAGGTTTTAAAATCACAAAAAACGCTTATTAGGAAAGATAACAATAGATGGGTTTACGTTTGAAAACATAACAGTACCCAGACAGCACATCTTCGAAACAGGAGGTAGAAGAAATTGCATATTTTGAACGCAGCCACGTAGCTCCTTTAAATTTGTATTTTTGGGTTCCTTAGGGCTTGCTGACAAAGAATATGTAAAACGTTACGCAAATAGTCCAGGAATTAATAAATTATAACCAAAATAAAATATTGGGGATGCCTGACAGCATAAAATCATTTCTGCTCATAAAATTTTTTTATAACGTGTTTGAAAAAAATTTACGTTACAGAAATAGTCTACCATGTAAACTCCAAATTGATTGGAGCGCAACAAATGAAAGCCTAACCACGATTGGTCGGACTATAAATACTATCTTTCGTTGTCAAGGGAGACGGGGAAGGGTAACATTTTTTCAAACACTTGTCGAAACGGGGCTCATTGGTCAGACTCGCTGATATACACACTTGGGAGCGTTAGTTCGAAACCACTTGTTTAAATAAGCTTGATAAAGCATCAGTGCGTTGAAGCCAGCTTATATTTTGCTAAATAAAAGCCTGGAACATAGGCAGATGGGAATTTGTGCCAGTTTGTGCCAGAATTCATTGCTAATCAACGTATCTGTGTTTATTCCTAGGAATTGTGGGACCGTGGTCTTGATGGTAGTGAGCAGCACCTAGTCAGAGCTTTGCTGAATCCTGAGTCGGACAGCATACTCCTTGGTCTTTTTAGCTATCAGTGAGGTGTCTCCTGAACCCAGAGGAGAATTCGAGCAGAGGAGTCCTTTCCTGCCGCCATCACGCCAGATAAGCGAAATGGCCAGCTGAGCTCAACATTATGTCCCCTCATCTTGAAATGACTTTGTAAAATTAACATTAAGAGGGGAAATTAATTGTCTTAATATCAGGAACTGAGAACATCTCCAATACTAGTTTCCTTAAGACAAACTATTGAAGTCATGATGACAACTACCAACAGAGCTTGAACAAAACAAAACCAGTATTACCTCATACTACTATTACACAACTGACACACATAGGATATTTTTAATAATATATGTCACTACCAGATTCATATTAATACATTCTGTACATAACTTGTAATTAACATTGATTGTGATTCCTGGTTCCTTTGTCTTTGAATCAGGACACACATATGCCTTTATGATAGAAATGAATACATATTGTTATTTGAAAAGTTACGAGTGTCTCCTGTAAGATATTCTCATAGAGTGTTATATGTATGTGAGTGTCACAGTGTTGTCAAGAGTAGTGGATTAAATTAAATTGTTTATCTGTCTGTTGTTGTGACTTACACTTCACCATACTCATACCCTAGACACATAACGTAGCATCACACTATTCCAGAATAATTCTGACTGAGATATATAGATATGTGGTAGCAAGTAAGGTTATCTATAATACACTACTCTTAATAGATATAGATACCTTCACAGCTGATCTCAGTCAGTACACTAAGTCCCCTATAAATATTTATAACATCCCACTTCACCACATATATTGGGGGCTCGTCCGGGATTTTGAATCTTTACCTATTAAAAATATTGGGGGTAATTCACTTCAGGGAATATAAGAATTAAAAGGTATCCTTGGGTGGAATTAAATAAGGTTGAGCTCACGGTGCCTGTGTTGTCCATTATATATATTTAGAATTTGAATTGTTGGTTAGACATTGTAGAAATTTACCTGATAGACAATGGCGGACCTGGCCAAGTTTCGATCTGCTGCTGTACAGACTGCAAAAGAGTTAGGATTAGATGGGCAAGTTATGGTTGCCTATGTCACTACGGAATGTGACAAATTTATTGAACGCGAAGAAAGAAGATTAGAAAAAGAGGCCGAAAGAAAGTTAGAGGCTGAGACTAAGAGGTTGCAGATTGAGGCTGAGGCTAAGAAATTGGAGGCAGAAAGAGAAGACAAAAGATTGGCTGCAGAAAGGGAAGCAGAAGAAAGAAGATTGGCTGCAGAAAGGGAAGAGAAGAAATTAGCTGCAGAAAGGGAAGACAAGAAATTAGCTGCAGAAAGGGAAGCAGAAGATAAAAGATTACAAAGGGAACATGAGTTACGACTCAGGGAATTTGAGTTTCAAGGCCATGCTCCTGAAAATGGTGCCAGTCCCTTTGCCTCTGATGCCACTGCTAGCCAAGGAGCCTCAACCTCAGCTATGAATTTTCATTTAGATCATTTTGTTGAGAAAGACGATGATATTGAGAGCTACCTAAATAGGTATGAACTATTAGCTACCACGTATGGGTTAGAGAGAGAAAGGTGGAGCTTAAAGTTATCTCAGGGACTTCGTGGGGCAGCTTATGAAGTTTTTGCAAAAATGAGCAGAGGTGATCAGGAAAATTATGATATGCTAAAGCAGGCTCTTTTGTTAAGATATGAAAAGAATGCTGAATTTTATAGGAAAAAATTTAGGAATGCTAAACTACTGTCAGGTGAAACCTATCACCAGTTTTCTGCACGAATAGAGACATACTTGGAGAAATGGACTTCTCTGGGGAAAACCCAAGATCTTAAGGAAATGGTCCTTATAGAGCAATTAAGAGAGTCCATGGCTCCAGACCTGAGAAAGTTTCTCATGGAACAAGGTGCAGAGAGGCTGGATGAGTTGCTAAATGTTGCTGAAAGGTATCAAGCAGCTCAAGCAGAGGTAACAGGTAATAAAAAGAAACAAGTGGATAACTTTAGGGCACCACAGAACTTTAATCAATTTGATCCTAGGGATCAAAATAAAGGTAAGCACCAATTTGATAGGCCACGGTATGACAATAAAAATAAATTCCCACAATTCGATGAAAGGAAATATAATGAAAGAAAATCTTTCAACCAAGGAAAAAGGTGGTGTAAAAATTGTCAGATGGACAATCATGACACTGACCGTTGCAGAAGGAAACCTGTGTATATGGCAACCCTTCAGGTCAGGTCGACCTCAAGACAGGAGGAGGATATTATGTTAGATACCACTCCAGAAGAGATGAGGAAGGCACAGGCTGGGGATAAAACACTCAAGCCTTGTTTCAGAAAATTGTCAACTTGTCATACAACTCCAGGCAAGGGAGATTTTTACATGAAAAACAAGTTGATGTATAGGAAGACTGGAGCTAGATCCAAAGGTCACGGACAGCTGGTTCTTCCAAAAAGATATAGGGCAGACTTAATAAGGAGCCTACATGTGAAACCAGATGGGGACCATGAGAAGATAGGTACCATCATTCAAAAGGTGGCTCACAATTATTATTGGCCCAAAGCAAGATGGGACATTGAGAATTTTGTAGAAAGGTGTAGCATAGCACATGAGGGAACACCCACAAGTGGGAACATGGATCAGGACCTGGACACGCCACGAGGCAAAATTAGGCCTGATAATAAAAAGAAAAATAGATTTGATAAAGTGGACCAAATGGAATGGGAAGCCCCTTTTCACGGACAAGCTTCACTTAACTGTTTTACAATGGCCACTATGCGGAGAGTGCAAAAAGATGTCTTACCCCAGGATAAGCCGACAATCCCTCAATCGGACTTAAACAAACTGGAGGAAGAGGATGTAGGGAGGAAATCTCTCATCAAGAATTTTAAGTGGGGAGAAAGCCCCAAAAGAAAAATTGGTAGCGGTCGTTTTGTGAATGATAATTCTGGGAGGAAAAATCATCACTATAAAGCTTCGAGTGGAAGAGACCATACCGGTGCATGGACAAATAGGTCCACACAATTAAAGGTCCATATGTAGCTTTGTTAAGAACGTGGACTGATGAAAAGGCAGAGGAAAACATTACATCTTCATACCAATATGTGAATGAGCTGACCACTCGGTTGAAAACTGGCTGGAAACTTGCCAATGAAAATTTGAAACAAGCCAGGAAGAAGAAACATGCTGCCTATTATAACAGGAAGGCGAAAGACAGAAATTTGGCTGTGGGAGAGAAAGTACTGCTTCTTTTGCCTGGGAGTCAGAATAAGTTACAAATTGGATGGCAGGGTCCATATACAGTTTTAGAGAAGGTATCTAGAACAAATTATAAGATAGATAAGAAGGGGAAAGAAAAAATCTATCATGTGAATCTCCTGAAGAAATATTTGGAAAGAGAACATCAGGAAGAGACACACTTGTTGACCTTGTCCATCGCCATGGAGATGAAAAAGGAACCACTTTCATCATTTGAATATCCATTACACCCCTGTGAGACAGCAGCACAGGTGAAAATCAGTACACATTTAACGAAAACTCAGAAAGAGAGAGTGCAACAGGTTCTAAATAATCATGCAGAGGTGTTAACAGACCGACCAGGGCATACAAACCTATTGGAATATGATATGAAACTAATAGACTCCACACCTGTCTGTATGAAACCATATTCGATTCCGTTTGCTAAGGAGAAAGCTTTGAAGGAAGAGATAGACTATCTATTGAAGGAAGGAATTATTTCGCACAGTGAGTCTTCGTATAGTTCCGGTGTGTACTCTTAAGGAAGCCCTCTGGAGAACATAGACTCTGTATAGATTACAGGAGACTGAATGCTATTACAGAAGGACAGGTGGATCCATTGCCGGATACAAATCAGCTGTTTGCCAGGATAAATAAAGCTAAATATTTCTCAAAAGTGGATCTGAGTAAAGGATACTATCAGATTCCAGTAAAGCCTGAGGTTAGACCATACCTAGCTTTTAGTACCTCAGAAGGACACTATGAGTTTAATAGATTGCCATTTGGATTGAAGAATGCGCCTAGTGTCTTCTCTAGAATGATGAGAAAATTATTGGATCCTCTGAATAATCCCTGTATAACAAATTTTATGGATGATATCCTTATAGCAACAGAAACATTTGAGGAACACATTGACTCTCTGAACATGCTGTTTGATCGACTTAGGGAGGCAAATTTAACAGCCCGACCAACCAAATGTTGCGTTGGATGTAAAGAATTGGAATTTTTGGGACACACAGTTTATCAGGGAAACATGACCCCTGACCCAAAGAATTTAGAGAAACTACAGAAAGCCCCGAGACCACAAACCAAGAAGGACGTGAGATCCTTTGTCTCATTATGTGGTTTCTACCAGAAGTATATCAAAAACTTTAATTCCATATGTGCACCGTTAACTGAATTGACACGTAAAGGACATCCAGATCGCATTACATGGACACCACAATGTGAAATGACTTACCAAGAATTGAAGGAAAAGCTCACAAGTAAACCCATTTTGAAATTACCTGACTTAAGTCAAGAATTCATTGTAAGGACGGATGCAAGTAATATTGGGTTAGGTGCAACTCTACTACAGAAATCAGATGCATTGGATGGGGAATTAAGCCCAGTGGCATATGCTAGCAGAAAGTTGAATAAAGCTGAAATCAACTACTCAACTAGCGAAAAAGAATGTCTTGCAGTAATATGGGCGATAAAGAAATTCAATATTTATCTATATGGGAAGGCATTTAAGTTGCAAACAGATCACAAACCGTTATCGTTTCTAGCACAGGCTAGGCATGAGAACTCCAGGTTACTCCGATGGTCTTTACTTTTGGCTCCATATAATTTTAGCATTGAGTATATATCTGGAAAAACCAATTTGGGAGCGGATTTTTTAAGCCGCCATCCGTGTGATGAGAATCACCGTAAACCCCAGAAATAATAATAAATTTCTCTATGTGAATATAGAATAAAGGACTGACATATAATGTCTGTTTTAAGAGGGGATGTGTCGTGGAATATTCTAATCCACATATATAAATTATCAAGTAAATATAAAGCCTAATAAATACATATAATTAATAAAGGAAGAAGAATGGTAAAGAACAGTGCTGTCACAATGACAGTACTCGAAATCCCCCTTGTTTTCTGCTTCGTCTGCAAATTGTAACGCTTTCACGTTGATAGTAAAAGCTTACTGTATTATACCCGCTTTCTTCAATGAAACGTGTGCTGTATTTCTAAGAAAAACCTTGAGATATGCAAGTTGACCTAAATTTTAAATTCCATTCATGTCTTTTTCTACACTATGTTACCAAAAACAAAAGGCAGATGGACTAAAGGATAGCGAGAAGAGAGAGGGGCGAATAAAGCCGAACGCATGCAAAATTAAACACGCGTCTCGCTATTAATGCCACCCCCAACCCGCGTCGCGCGATACACAAATGCTGCCATCACGCGTGTAAGACTACAAGCACTAACTTTTTTTCAGACGGACAGTGATAAATTCACTACCCTTCCCAGAGTTAGGTTTTAAAATCACAAAAAACGCTTATTAGGAAAGATAACAATAGATGGGTTTACGTTTGAAAACATAACAGTACCCAGACAGCACATCTTCGAAACAGGAGGTAGAAGAAATTGCATATTTTGAACGCAGCCACGTAGCTCCTTTAAATTTGTATTTTTGGGTTCCTTAGGGCTTGCTGACAAAGAATATGTAAAACGTTACGCAAATAGTCCAGGAATTAATAAATTATAACCAAAATAAAATATTGGGGATGCCTGACAGCATAAAATCATTTCTGCTCATAAGATTTTTTTTTATAACGTGTTTGAAAAAAATTTACGTTACAGAAATAGTCTACCATGTAAACTCCAAATTGATTGGAGCGCAACAAATGAAAGCCTAACCACGATTGGTCGGACTATAAATACTATCTTTCGTTGTCAAGGGAGACGGGGAAGGGTAACATTTTTTCAAACACTTGTCGAAACGTGGCTCATTGGCCAGTCTCGCTGATATACACACTTGGGAGCGTTAGTTCGAAACCACTTGTTTAAATAAGCTTGATAAAGCATCAGTGCGTTGAAGCCAGCTTATATTTTGCTAAATAAAAGCCTGGAACATAGGCAGATGGGAATTTGTGCCAGTTTGTGCCAGAATTCATTGCTAATCAACGTATCTGTGTTTATTCCTAGGAATTGTGGGACCGTGGTCTTGATGGTAGTGAGCAGCACCTAGTCAGAGCTTTGCTGAATCCTGAGTCGGACAGCATACTCCTTGGTCTTTTTAGCTATCAGTGAGGTGTCTCCTGAACCCAGAGGAGAATTCGAGCAGAGGAGTCCTTTCCTGCCGCCATCACGCCAGATAAGCGAATTGGCCAGCTGAGCTCAACATTATGTCCCCTCATCTTGAAATGACTTTGTAAAATTAACATTAAGAGGGGAAATTAATTGTCTTAATATCAGGAACTGAGAACATCTCCAATACTAGTTTCCTTAAGACAAACTATTGAAGTCATGATGACAACTACCAACAGAGCTTGAACAAAACAAAACCAGTATTACCTCATACTACTATTACACAACTGACACACATAGGATATTTTTAATAATATATGTCACTACTAGATTCATATTAATACATTCTGTACATAACTTGTAATTAACATTGATTGTGATTCCTGGTTCCTTTGTCTTTGAATCAGGACACACATATGCCTTTATGATAGAAATGAATACATACTGTTATTTGAAAAGTTACGAGTGTCTCCTGTAAGATATTCTCATAGAGTGTTATATGTATGTGAGTGTCACAGTGTTGTCAAGAGTAGTGGATTAAATTAAATTGTTTATCTGTCTGTTGTTGTGACTTACACTTCACCATACTCATACCCTAGACACATAACGTAGCATCACACTATTCCAGAATAATTCTGACTGAGATATAGAGATATGTGGTAGCAAGTAAGGTTATCTATAATACACTACTCTTAATAGATATAGATACCTTCACAGCTGATCTCAGTCAGTACACTAAGTCCCCTATAAATATTTATAACATCCCACTTCACCACAATAGTGTCTGTATGTTCATAAAATATGTTCACTTGCCGATATGCGAACTTGCTGATCTCGTCACACTCGTAATGGCCTGACACAACAACAGTTAATAAGAAATACCAAACAAAGGACAAACACAAACCAATTCAGAAAACCGAAAAAGGCATATGTCGGTGAATTGTAGGCTAATGTGGGCCAAATATCAGATAAACCTCGTACAAATATCGGATAAATGTCGGACAAATATTGGATAAATGTCGGACACATATCGGATAAATGTACAAATATCGGTCAAGTGTCAACCAAAGTCAGACAACTCAATCACGAAGAACTCCTCCGTTCTCGCATGTGATTATTGCTGACAACATTTTTACCTCCCACGCTAACTTACAATCTGATTACCGTACCCATGTGTTGTTGCACCTGAACAGAATTCATTCAAGCACACACAACAAACTATATACAGTATTTCGCGTCAGAGACTTCTCTAGTTTTTACACCAAACAACACACATAATCGTCATCATAATGTGACACTTACTGCCCGGGGTTCTACCATCAGAAAATTTTTTATTTTTATTTTTATTTTTTTGTTGTTGTTGTATTGATGATGTAAACTATCTCGTCCAATCCCTCATGAGCTGTAAGTATGAAATATACGGTGTTTCTATGTTCATAACATGTGTTCACTTGTCGATATGCGAGCGTGCTGATTCCGTGACGCTTGTAATGGCCTGACACAACAACAATAAAACAAGAAATACGAAACAAAGGAAAAAACAAAAACCAATTAAGAAAACCGAAATAGGCATATATTGGTGAATTGTAGGCTAACGTCGGCCAAATATCGGATAAGTGTCGGACACATATCGTATAAATGTCGGATAACTGTCGGACAAATGTCGGTTACATGTCAGACAAATGTCGCACAAATGTCGGACAAGTGTCGGATAAATGTCGGCCACATATCGGATAAATGTCAGACAAATGTTGGATAAATATTGGCCAAAAGCCAAATATCGTTTAATTCTCGGCTAAATGTCGGACAAATATCGGTCAAATGTCGGACAAATGTTGGCCAAATGTAGGACAAATATCGGTCAAAAATCGACGAAAAGTCGGCTAAATGTTGGCCAAATATTGGACAAAGATCGGTCAAAAATCGGACAAATATCGGCCAAAGGTCGGCCAAAAATCTAATAAATGTCGGCCAATTATCGGCTAATGGCCAAATGAGGGCTAAATGTCGGCCAATAGTCAGCGAAATGTCTGCGAGATGTCGCCCAAATGTCTCCAAAATATGGAATCCATGTCATCCAAATGAAAGCCGATTGTTAAACCTGAACATAGTGTAGTGGTTTTTGATGTTATTGTATGGTTGATATGTTACCTAGTGTACTGTATGAGGTCAGCTGTGAAGGCTCCTGAGATAAAAGTTTATGGGAGTTACAGGAGGCCTTTCTGCTACCACTTTACGACCTCAAACAGACCCATTCTACTATAATGAGTGTTAGCTACGTTAAAAGTCTAGGGTACTGAAATGTAATGTGTAGGTAATAAAATACACTGACACACACATGTAAATAATAAGTCTAATAATAATAATAAACTCTACAATACACTGAACTAACACTGGCTGTTAAAGTTAAAGTTTAAAAATTTTTTAAATTTATTAGTCTTGAACCAATTGTTTTTTTTTTTGGTCAGAACTTATGAAATGATAGGTATTTATCAATGAAATGCATATATATATTGCATAATCAAATATAACTTTTGTACATAGGTATATTATTACAATGGTTAATATTAATGGTATCTACAAAGTCTTGGGAACACTAACACTGGATGGTTAGTTGGGGTGGCGTCATCATGCTCAATCTATGGTTACAAAAGTTTATAGTCCTTAACATATGGGCTGATCTTAATGTTTCTTTAACACGCTTTATTTCGTTATGTATGGTGGAAATATTAAATGAATGAATCTCCAGCAGGCCAGGTTTGCAGTTTACTGGCCTGTAATGATGTAGTATAGGATTCTTGTGGCCCACTCCTCTCATTAGCTGGAGTAAAATGTTAGGCTGCACAGACACCCGCTCTTGCACTTCTACAAGAGTATCTGGCACAATCGTAGTGCCAGATCAGAAACTCACAATTCAGAATGAGAACACAGTTATTTAGGACTAGCAAAACTCAGCTGAGCTGCTGGCCAGACTAGGGCGTCCCACTGATTTTTATTTATTAATTCCGGGAATTCACCTCTATCAGTCTAGAACTGTGTTACTGGACAGTCTTCTAACAAATGGTACAAGTGCGCGTCTCCCATTCACCAATATAAATACATTTGTCCAATCACGGACTTCCCCTCTAACTTTTTTTCAAATATTCAAACTAAAAGTCAAATTTCAGTCACATCTCAGTCAAGTGTGTATTATTGTCTGTTGGTCCGTCTGTCTCTACTTGGTTTTTCACAAAAATACACTTGTTTCTTGGACCAACTACACGTAAAAACTGCACAAACCTGCCCCATTAAGTTATTTTTAGCTTCTATCCTCCGACTTTTCCCTCTAGTTCATTGCAGTTTGATTTTAGCATTTTTAGGGCTCAAGGACACCAAAACTTAACTTTAGTGAAATATGCACAAAAAACTGTTCGCTAGTCTGATATGAACAATACAGTCTTTCGTCAATATCTTCCGTGTTATCTGTCCGTCTGCATAATTAATAGTATATTATTTCTCTGCTCAAGATGGGCTATCAAACTAGCTAGGTTTTATTTTCATAACTTTATTATTAAAGAAAAACCTACTTTTCTCAAGGTTAGTTTTTTTTTTTGAAAGATATTTTTGAACCTTCGTCCACTGCGTTTGCCGCTGTATTCAAATAAAACAACCAATTACCGTAAAAGCGTCCAAGATATGACTGTTTCTAATAAGAGACAAGGTCCTTTTTCTACCAATTCCTTACATTGTGTCAACTAGTGGCGTGATTTTTTTCTTTAAACTACAACTTGCGTCTTTTTGCTTTTTAGATTCAAACACGTGTTCAGTCATATTTTTTCCTTTTTTTATCTCCGTTTCCCCCCGTCTAAAAGGGTAAACCGTTTCGTCTGCATGTCTAACTAGTTAGTTTCAATGGTGGTAGAAACCGTGGCGTAGGCGAGAATGTATCCTCGTATCTTACGTATAATTTTATCCCTACATTTTATCTTACCCGTTATCTTTATAATTGGAGATATTTTAACGTTGCATTAATGTATTTTTCACCACACATAGTTCATTCAAGGAAACAAAACGAACAATGTATATTTCATCAAACAAAGTTATCTATTCTTCACCCCAAAAACACACGTGACCATTATCATCATCACGCTACTCGTGCTGTACGTGGTTCTATCATCAGAAAGTTTATTTGTTTGTTCGTTTGTTTCTTTTTAAATTGATGCATAAGAAAATCCCGTCGAACCTCTGATGGGTTATAAATTAGGATATATATATATATATATATATATATATATATATATATATATATATATATATATATATATATATATATATATATATATATATATATATATATATATATATATATAGTGTCTCTATGCTCATCACATATGTTCAATATCCCATATGTTAACGTGCCATTAGATCTCCTGTCGAATTACTGTAATTAGAGAAAATTAAAATTTTCCAAATTGTGAAGTCGATTAACCTTAACATGGTAAGCTCGTCAATCTTGTGATGTTATGAAACAACAACAACAAATAAGATAAACCTAACAAAGTAAATAAACTAATAAACCAAAATACAGGCTATTTTTGGCAAGTGTAGGCAAATGTCAGCCACAAATCCGATAAATGAAAGCCAAATGTCGGGTGACAGCCTCATAAAAGTCGGTCAAATGTCGGATAACAGCCTAATAAAAATCAGACAAATGTCGGCCAATTATCGGTCAAACATCGCCCAAGTGTCGGCTGAATGTCTACCAAATGTCGGAGAAATATCGGCCAAATTTTAGACGACTCATTCACGAAGAATCTGATCTCATGTGATTATTGCTGACAACATTTATACCCCAGAAGCTAACTCACAATCTGGACAATTACCGTATTCAGAATATCAAAATACATTACATAGGATTATTTCGTGAGGATGCGTTTCATGTAAGATCATTTGCTCGTAACAAAAATAAATCCAGTAAATAAAACTTCTTAACATAATTAACCATTTCTTTTTAAAGCTGAAGATATTGACCTAAAAAAAAAGACGCAGACGTGACCTTCTGAATTAAAAGAAGAAAACCTGTGGAGAAATGCAACTATGTTGAGCCGGGAGTGAATAAAAACCAAGACTGATAGAAGAAATATTAAAATAGAAAAGCTGTGAATACGGATGACTTGGTAATTCATACGTCTATTGTGAGATCTATTTGCCTACAACATTGTAGCTTCAGGTATCTCATGTTAGAATATGCACACTCATCGCCACTCAGTTTACTCATTGACTCAATGCTAACAAGGACATAGCTGTGTCTCTATACTTTAAGCTGTGTTTACCAAAGTTTAGTGTGCATATCTCTGGAGGTATACAAGATAAGTTAGGTGGCATATTTTATTTTTTGTACTTAGCAAATACCAGTACAGGTGATACACGGCAAGGCTAAAGGTCGTTGATGTTTTTATGCAGACACAGTAGAAAACTTGAGGGTAGTACACGGATACAGCAGAAATATTGAGGTTAGTATACGAATACAGCAGAAAACTTGAGGGTAGTTCATAGATACAACAGAAATCTTGAGGGTAGTTTGTGGATACAGCAGAAATCTTGAGGGTAGTTCAAGGATACAGCAGAAATCTTGAGGGTGGTACATGGATACGACAGACATCTTGAGGGTTGTTCACGGAAATGGCAGTAATCTTGATAGTTGTACACGGATACGGCAGAAATTTTGAGGGTAGTTCACGGATATTGAAGTAATCTTGAGAGTTGTACATGGATATGGCAGAAATTTTGAGGGTAGTTAACGGATATGGCAGTAATCTTGACAGTTGTACATAAACACGGCAAAACTTTTGAGGGTAGATCACAGATATGGCAGTAATCGTGAGAGTTGTACACGGATATGGCAGAAATTTTGAGGGTAGTTAACGGATATTGCAGTAGTCTTGAGAGTTGTACATGGATATGGCAGAAATTTTGAGGGTAGCTCACGGATATTGCAGTAATCGTGAGGGGTGTACATGGATACGGCAAAAATTGTAATGGTAGTTCACGGGTATGGCAGTAATCTTGAGAGTTGTGCACGGATACGGCAGGTATCTTAAAGGTAGTACATGGATACGGCAGATATCTTGAAGGTAGTACACGGATATGGCAGATATCTTAAAAGTAGTACACGGATATGGCAGATATCTTGAAGGTAGTACACCGTTACGGCAGAAATCATGTCGATTTTTTGTAAGTCTGAAAAACTTGCAATCACAAAATGTGATCATGCTTATTTACATCCACCCTCAATCAAATCAAGTTTTTTTTTTTCATTATGTGTTTACCATGGTTCCTCGCATTAAATACGTTTCAACCATAGATATGGGTCATTCTTTTATCTCAAGGCTCCTGTTTATGTAACGTAAATTATTTTCACATAGTGTGTACTGTATACAATGTTCTGTATTATTTCCTCTGGTGCTCTCTTTCTTCGGTTTGTGTTTTTTTTTTTTAAACGATGTCGTACTTTGTTTTTTTTTAGCTCCATGGGTTTTTTAAATAGGAATTTTGCCTCGTTTTGGTGAAGCACGTCGAATTTATCCGAGACACACAGTCAGTCGGTTATATTAAGGCTCAGGTCCACATACACAAGACCTAGTGTTTCCATTCTCGAGCTCGGGTCTGATATGACGATTTCCTGCTAGAAAAGAGGTTTTTATGTCGATCTAGTTAGTGTATAGATTAGAAAACTGGCCGGTTTTTAACACTCCTTTTTATTTAATTAATTTTGTTTTATTTGGTAGCCATACCGGACCTACCTTAACTTCGCCATTGTCATAAAATTAACAAGTGATACAACGTAAAAATATCTCCAAAGGATAAAATGTAAGGATAAAAACATAATGCGTAAGCTGCTGATAGTACATGATCGCCCTGACCGCGGGTCATCACCCTCCATAAAAATTGACTTGCTAGACGGGAAATCAAAACGGTTACCATCTGAACGGGATGAGAACGGCGGATCAAAAGGAAAAAAAATATGACTGAAAAAATTGCGTGAGACTAGCAAGGCTAAGGAGACGCAATTGGGGGGGGGGGGGGGGGGGGGAGGGGGGGGGGGGGGGTTGGGGGGAGCAGGGGGGGGGGGAGGGGGGGGGGGGGGGGGGGGGGGGGGGGGACGAAAAAGTCACGTTTCCCAAGTTGACATAAAGTAAGGAACTCGACAGAAGGGGACCTTGGATATGATACGCCACAGTCATTTATTGGACGCTTTTGCGATACCAAGCCTTTTATTTGAATTCAGCGGCAAACGCAGATGCTTGAAATATTACAAAATTTAAAAAGTAACTTTTTCTTAATATTAATGTTAGGAATATAAAAATTAGCTGGCCGGATGGCCCATTCTGAGCAGTGAAATAATATGCTTTTATTTATACAGACGGATAGGTAATAATGAAGACGTTGACAAAAGACTGTGTTGTTCACATCAGCGAAAGACTGCATTGAATCAAACAAGTCACTATTTGCACAAAAATCGCGACCTTGAAGACTCAAGTGTCCAAATCTAGTTAGAATGAAAGAGAAGGGGAATTGGTGGAAGCTGTGGGCTAAAAATAACTTTACAGACAAAAAGTTTGTAGGTAGGGGGACGAATAGGTTGGTTCAAAAAAAAAAAAAACAAGTACGTTTTGTGAAAACGCAAGTAGAGACGGACGGACTAACAGATAAAAATCCATACTTGACTGAAGCATGACTGAAATGACTTTAGTGTAGGAAATTTGAATTTAAAAAAACGAAGGCATTGATTGGCCACAGATATTCATATTATCGGCGCTCAGACGAGCTTTTTTGCCATTCCTCAATAGTTGTCCAGTGATAGACACAGTAAATTTCAAGTGTGGTGATTTCCAAATGAAATAAATTGAAATAAGTTCAGGGACGCCATACTATAGCCAGCAGCTCAGCTGAGTTTTGCTAGCATTTCTGTGTTCTTTATTCATAATCTGGTAAGATTGAAATTATTTCTTTGTATATTTTGAATATTGTTTAATGTTTCGAGTGATTTGATACTGCCATATCGAAATCTAGCCTTACAAATAAGTAAGGATTTGCTCTAGACCCCCCGCCCTAGATCAGGGTCTAGGGACAAACAATATATATAAACTCCAGCAAGGATTAGGAAGGACAGATCAAGTGTTGAGATCAGTGGAACATATCACCTATCCTATCCTAGGACAAGAAGCTAATAAACATATTTCTGAATATGTAGTCTGGGAGAACTTATCCTATGGGAAACCAACTTGGTAAGATGTGTTGTATGGTCAGAGAGATCTGACCCTGTCTAAATGGTGTTATTGTAAATTGTTACGTGTAGAAGTGGCTCCTTAGGTAAGGTTCTGAACCCAAACCAATACTTTATTTCAGAGCTGTGAGTTTTTTATGTTGACACCAAAAGGTGGTGTCAAATGCTGGGTAGATAATTGACAGTGAGGACCCGTGCAGTGTCGCATCTCGGCAGAACAGCCTTGTATTGCCCCCAAGCCCGGAGAGGTGGGGCCACCCGATATATTGCCCCAAGCACGGAGAGGTGGGGCCACCAGATTCCAGCACCAGCGCTACTTCTTCAAAGTTACGTAAGCAGGCTGGTCTGCTGGATTTACACCAACTTCATAGACATAACACCCAAAGTGAATTCCTACTAAAACATCCCATTTACTTCCATCATTAATGGACAATGTTTGGTAAACTTAGACAGGGAGGGATGAAGCCACCCCAACAGCACATCTATTCATCGTTCTCCCAGGGAAAATAAAATTTTGAACTGTAGAAACCTTAACTACTCGTGAAAATTATATACGTATACACATTTTATTTATCATGTCATTTATTCATGCCATTCACTCATAAATTCCAAAATCTTTTCAAATGTTCTGGCCAAATAAAACCTTGGTTCAGGACAAATAAATTTAAAAAAAGATTTACTTTCTAAAATTTCACCAGCTGGATTTAGTTCATTGTGTTCTAAATTTTATTGATAATATATTATTTAATATCTGTGTGTGTGTGTGGTTGTATATGTCAATACAACACATTACATTCAGTACCCTAGATTATAACGTAGCCACATTCATTAGGAAAAAAGATAGGTGTGAGGTCGTAGTGGTAGCAAGAAAGGCCTTCTGAAAATTCACAACTACATTTTATCTCAGGAGCCTTCACAGCTGACCTCATACATTACACTTAGTAATATCACCATCATACAATACCATCAAACCCACTACAGCCATGTGAAAGTTTAGTTTTTGCTCCGTGTCAATCTTTGTTTGGAATTGTCTGCCCTTTACTCTGATTGGCCTGTCTGGTTGTTTTCTATTTCTTTCTCGACACCGCTCACCTTTTCTGTCATTTTTGCTCTACAGCTCGAATTCCTGTCTTTGATACCTATCAATCTCGTAAGAACCAAATTATGCCCACCCTTTCGCACGTGCGAAGCGGCGTTTCTGCTCAATATTCTTTTTAGTAGGCATTCTTGGGGAAAACTGCTAGTTCCCGGCCCATTTGATTTTGCCGCTCTCGGTTTCCTTCCCGAACGTAGAACGAGGAAGACGGCATTTTGTCTACAAAGTCGTTTATTTCGCGAGCGGCTAGCTTGAGTGCTCTCTTTTTTCCCGTTGGCACAGGAAACTGCTCTGTCCTTTTATGTCGAGCCGTCATCGTGTTTCATCTCGAGCGGACTAAGGAACGCTGGCCGAGCACCTGTCGATTTTTCTGGCTATTTAAGCAGACTTCCCTTATTTTCTTTACCAGTCGCCTCACGAGGATCTTTTGCTACCAACTTACGTGTTATTCAGTTGAGAGCTTATTGCCGAGTAGTGTGGATATTTTTTCCTTGCTTGGTAAGCTTTTTTTCCAAGTTAATTTATTGGGTTTATAGCTTAAACAATATACTGTAAAGTCAAGGCCCGTGTTACTTTTACATTACTTTTCATCTTGAATATTTAAATCTTAAAGTGAAGTAAATTTTGGGGGACCGGGTAATTCTGATTTTATTAAGCACTATACCAGTTTTAACTCCGCTTAAGAAGTATGGCCAAGACAAAATATATAATACAGAGATACATTTTATTAGATAGAAGAGAGAGATAGGCATATGTATGTCATTTGTTTTCGTGATGTATTTCTATTTGCGAATATGTGTACAATTAATTCTGTATAGATTTTGCTATTAATTTTTTTCTTATACTAGTGCGTATCAGCGCACGTTAATTTTATAATGATCCCAGTGTAGTCCCTATTAGATTAATTATTTCAGGGCTACTTTTGTTTATCAATTCGTGTTTGAATGGCTAACCGTGGGTTGCCTTAAATATTGCTGTGTGTGTGTAGACGCGAGGGTCAAATAGACTCGCGCGCGCGGAAAGCGTTCACGCATGGCTGGGTTACCTGCGTGAATAGTAATATCCGGAGACGAAGGGGGTGCGTGTTTTATCGAGTGAAAGAACGTGTTTTGTTAGAGATAGATGTATATGGGTCCTTCTTTTATCTCAAGGCTCCTGTTTATGTAACGTAAATTATTTTCACATAGTGTGTACTGTAAACATGTCTGCAGAATGGGAGAAGATCGGCTACCACGACAAGCATGGGAAACAAAGAGCCAGGGATCCAGACCTCCAGGACGACCCAGAGTCCGCTGGGAGGACAACATTAGACAATCTTTGAAGGACCGAGGACTAGAATGGAACCAGGCCAGGAAGAAGACAGCTGATAGAATGGTCTGGCGCTCTCTCTTCCAAACCTCTACACCTCACGGTAGAAGGGGAACGACTAAGTAAGTAAGTAAGTAAGTGTACTGTAAACAATATTCTGTATTATTTCCTCTGGTGCTCTCTTTCTTCGGTTTGTGTTTTTTTTTAAACGATGCCGTACTTTGCTTTTTAGCTCCATGGGTTTTTTTAAATATGAATTTTGCCTCGTTTTGGTGAAGCACGTCGAATTTATCCGAGACACACAGTCAGTCGGTTATATTAAGGCTCATGTCCACATACACAAGACCTAGTGTTTTCATTCTCGAGCTCGGGTCTGAGATAGATTAGAGATAAATGCATCTTTCCGGTAGCAACATATGGATGTGAATCATGGACCATTACTCAAACATTAAAGAAAAAAATCGAATCTTTCTAAGCAAAGTGTTACAGAAAAATTCTCAGAATATCGTGAACCAAGAGGAAGATAAATATAGACATCCTACACGACCTGAACATCGAGGAACACTGGCTCATAAACAATATCATGTCCCGGAAACTGAAATATTTTGGCCACATTAAACGCCATAGTGGCTTAGAGAGAGCAGTGATGGAGGGTATGGTACCTGGAAGGCGAGGCAGGGGCCGACCAAGACGACGGTGGACACAGGACATTGAAGACACCTTGAACATGACATTTGAGGAGGCAGGAGGGCTGGCTAGAGATCGAGAGTCTTTCAGGCGGGCTGTGATAAGAGCGACGTTCTGCAAAGGACGTGCTACATCAGTGTTTCCCAAACTTTTTCGGGTCACCGCCCCCTTGGCTCCCAGGACATGTCCCCAGGGCCCCCTACATTTCCCCATAGTACATAAAAAAACTATAAACAGTGAAAGATAAAAGCAACTGCTAATTCAAAACAGTGACAACTAATTGCTTTATTTATTACATTGTAATATAAAGCTACAGATACGCTTATTTATTAATTTAATTTAAAAAGATAAACTTAATGACCTAATCCAGTATTACAAACAGAAATTTGCGAGAGTATATTAGTAACAAACCTACTTCATTGTTCTTTTAACTTCAGTGAGATGTATGTTCCTGGTGCTGTGATATCAGCTTCTCAACGTCAGGCTGAAAGTTACTCAGAAGGAGTCTCAGATCCCCCGTTCAGTAATTAGCAGTCTGTTTCTTTGCTTTGAAAGAAGTTGGACAACCGCGCTGAAACCGCGCTCTACTAAATACGATATTGGAAAAGCAATACAGAACATCTTAACCTTTCTTCCACACTGCAGGATAGTGTTCAGAGACTTCTTTCTGCAACTGAAAGTCTTGATATGATTTTTTGAACATTGGCTTAAGCTCAACGTTATTTTGCAGCGATATCAATTCCTCTTCCATCCTTCCTAGTTCCTCACTGCACGTGTCTAGGAATGGATTTATTATCCAATCTGGAATATTGATCAAAAGAAGATCGTGAAACCTCTGAGACATGTCTTTAAGCAGCATCTCTAGGTGTGCACAATATACTTGAAGATTATCCTCTGGTATTTTGTTTTTCTCTTCCAACTCAAAGAGGCTGGGAAATTGGATTAGCTTGCGACGGCCAATATTGCGTTTGAATGGCGTTAATTTGGCCAGAAACATGGAGACGACAGATTTGACTTTTATAAGATTAATATCATTTCCTTGCAGTTGCAGATTTATGTCGTTAAACTTTGTGAATAAATCTGACAAGATGGTTTGGCCATGTCTGCAGAATGGGAGAAGATCGGCTACCACGACAAGCATGGGAAACAAAGAGCCAGGGATCCAGATCCCCAGGACGACCCAGAGTCCGCTGGGAGGACAACATTAGACAATCTTTGAAGGACCGAGGACTAGAATGGAACCAGGCCAGGAGGAAGACAGCCGATAGGATAGTCTGTCGCTCTCTCTCTTCCAAATCTCTACACCTCACAGTAGAAGGGGAACGACTAAGTAAGTAATAATAAATCTGACAAATATGCAATGTCATGCCTGATGTTTGTTAGTTCTGTACTGAGCAAAGCATGCGAGTCTTTAAAGAATTCTACCAGTTTCAAAAAGAGCATAAAAGCGTCTCAGACAATTTTCTTTTGAGAGCCATCTGACTTCTGTGTGCACCAGCAAGCGTTCAAATTGTTCATCATTCTCAGTACAAAGCTCTCGAAATAGTATAGAATTGAGAGAATGGGACTTAATTCTATTAATCGCTGTTACAATAGTATTTAATGATTTGTGAAGCCAATCACTTACATTTTTTGCAACAAGATATTGTCTGTGAATTACAGTGTATTGTAAGTATACCAGGTACAGCTTATTTTAAGAAAGCGATAAACCCGCGGTAACAACCTATCATTGATGGTGCCACATCTGTTGCAAGGGCAAGAATGTTAGTAGGCGGAATGTCCTTCTCTTTGAAAGATTAACTCCCTTTTCGTATCTGTAGCTAGTAGTCTTGCAAATAAGAACTCCTGAGCAGCCAAGCTTTCATCTTTTACGAAGCGAACATACGCAAGAAGTACAGATTCGTTGCCCGGCAAAGTTGACTCTTCCAACTGCAATGCAAATTCTGTTGTCCCAAGTATATTTCACAATGTGTCTTCAACATTCTCAGCCATTTCGTCTGTTCTTCTTTGAACAGATGTATTTATGGGCGGAATAGCCTTAATTATTTGTTCACGTGACTTACCTCTAGTTGTGTGAGGCTTTCCAGCTTTAGCTATCAGCAATGAAATGTTGTATGAAGCTCATAAAAAAGAAAAAAAGGAACCCGTTACACGCCCATTGAGGCATATTGGGAATATGGTGTTAGGCCCATATTATCTTGACCGTCGGCATACGAGGGGTGATGTGGTCGGCATCACGCCGGCCGCCTTAACCTTTCCAGAAGTTGCTCTGGTACCCATTTGGGGCTGGGTCGACCCAGAAGCCGTTTGTGGCCTAAAAAATTCCCGCCTCATCTGGGGATTGAACCATAGACCACTGCGCTAGGAAGCCAGTGCACTAACCCCTATGCTACCGCGGCTCCCGAAGCTCATAAACCATCATAATTTTGTTGTGAAGTGCTGGCAAACATGTTGCGAACAGTTTTCCGTTTCTGAAAGTTTTCACAAAGTAATTGAAAATTTGCCAAGCTTTTGTCTGCTTTATCAGAGTGCATTTTTCTTCAAATGTTCAAGAAGTCTTGAAGGTTTCATTGCATCATTTGAAAAGGACCTCTCACAAAACAGACATATTGGCAGCTGTTGGTTATTCCAGTACTGGAATAAATCCATATTTCAGATAATCCACGCTGTATTATCTGCAATTCTATTTTTGCCATATTTGTTCTGGATTCTGGAACAAAGAATTGATTTTACAATTTTGCAGCTAGAAAAATATGCATCAAGTATGCAAAAAAAAAGTGATTTAAATGTGGCTTTACAGAAGTTTTCACACAAATGTTCTTTCAAGTTTACTCTTCTTTTTAATAAAGTTTCGTAACCACAGCCATTAATAAATTAGAGGGAAAAAAAACAATTAAAAAAAACACACACACAATCAGCAACAGCCACAACAAGGTTGAAGTAACCCAATAATGATTTCTTACAGTATACTTATAGTTATTTAATATTAAATAATATAAAATAATTCACTTGTGAAGATAGGCCTTAAGATTTAAAGATTGGGAGCCAGTGGTGTAACTATATTGTGTTGAGCTACCGGGCACAAATTAAAAGGATATAATATAATGGGCTGAACAACAATATTCAATATAAGGCAAATCTGTATCAAAATGTATCTGCTTAATTAATAATTAGTGTTAGTAAAACTGATACTAGCTCTGTACAAGAAAAGAAAAAAATATGAAAACTTACCTAATCGACAGGATGAAATAGTTTGATACCCAGTACAAGCTTATTTTAAATCCCTGTTCACGCAGAAGAGCTGAGAAAGTTTGTTGGTTTTGATCAAAGGCAGCGCCAAGATGCAATAAATGGAAAACCTACGTCGCGTCGGTCAATTTGTGAAAGTCTAATGGCAGTGTAGGAGAGCCAGTTCAGAGGTTCAAAGACTGATTTCTACTGCCTAGAAACACTTCGCTCTATTGAACATTTTCTCTTGTTTATTAACGTACCGCGAATATCTCGTTACCACTAGCCCCCGTAAAAACTGAGACATTAAAATCCGCAACAAAGCAAAGTCGGTCCTTTCTGAAACACAAGCAGGTCTCTAATTTCGTCTACTGCCAGAAGAAATAAGCTCAGACACACCTCGCGAATTCCAAAGTTAATATTAAACTAGTAAACACTACTTAGAACTGGTTTTCACCTTCTAAAGATTCTGTGATTCTGTTTTAATCTAGTGAGCCAATCTCAGACTTCTCGTTGTTCGTTTCAGGAATGACCTAATGGACAATAGGTGTTTTGTTAACCCCGATTTCGCGGTAGTTCCTGATTACAATTTATGATCACCGATGGTTACCTGAGCTCAGGATGGCACATAAACACGAAACTATGCCTTCCTTAATGATCCTAGTAATACCCTCATCCGCATCTTTCCTATCTCGTTCCCGCCTCATTGATGTCTCTCAAATATATAACTGCTTTCCCTGCGCTAACACTACTGCTTAATTTTTCAAATAGAATAATGTGCATTATTTATCAAATATATACCGAATTTAGCCTGTCATATCCTTAACTGTCCCTTATTTCTGAACGCCCCTTGTTTACTACTGAACGCCCCCCAGTGACCCCTTTTTCCCCGTATCGCCCCCATGGATCCTCCCAACGCCCCCAGGGGGCGGTACCGCCCACTTTGGGAACCACTGTGCTACATGATGATGAGATGTATACTGGTTGTAAATATTTTTTTGACTTGTGTATTTCAGAGCTGGTCACCCTGATGATGTCTGGGCTCTCCTGACGGGCACTAAACGATTCCCCAGAATTATGCTGGGCATTTACAAGAACGTGCCCTAGGATTTTATTTTCTTCTGCCCTGCATTATCAGCCACAAGTTATTCAGACCGCACGGCCGACCAAAAGGCTTGTCAGACGCACAGCCTACCGGAGGATCTTTGTGTAGTATTTACCTATCGCCCATTACAGTGCCTACGGGCCGTTGCCGTCGCCCTTCATTCTTCTCGGCAACATAGGCAAACCCATGTAGGCCCTGTCGCCGTGGATATTACTAAGGTACTCGCCAAGTAAAAGTCAACGATTTTCCAGTCTCTGCACCTGTGGGTTCCAGGCTTCATATCTCTTAACAGAAGAGCCTATCCCTCGGGTCGTTTTCCTTGGATAACCAGTTTGCTAGCTGCCCTTCACTTATTCGCCTGGGAATTTATCAATACATAGACCTTGATCAGTGAGCACAACTGATCTCAGCCATTGTTGGATTATATTCGCATAGTTTGAGGTGGCCACCCGCAACAAAAGTGTCATTCCTTAAGATTATTACTCGTTCCAGTGGGAGCTTATCTCCATATTCCGAGAATACAAAATCTTTGGTGGAACAGGGTGATTCTTCTTAGCAAAGGAGGAGATTACCTGACAAACTTTGGTGACCTTAGAGGACAAGCCGCTTTCATTGTTCGAGAGCTGGGGCCTCACCCTTTTTAGTAAACTATAGTTTTATTTGTGTCAAAAAGGGTACGGTTGGCGGTGTGGAGTAAGGCGATTTTGACGTGTGCGATTGAGTTAAGTCGGTTATCATTTGTTAGTGTGTTGCTTATGTGATAACTTCACTAGACTTACAAAGCTAATGGAGATATTTTGATTGCTTGGTGTTGTGGTTTTATTTAATACACACACACACACACACACACACACATATATATATATATATATATATATATATATATATATATATATATATATATATATATATCCCGTGGTCAGGATCTTGATGTCGTGCTGTTGTTCTTACTGCATTAGAAGTATTATAATTGGTTCAGAGAGAACGGGCGAGGGATTGACTTAGTAAATGTCAGTCACAGGAGGGTGGAGAAGTAGCCCAATACTCTTCGCAAGTCTTATCTCTCCCCACAATTTCATAAGTGACTCTATCTCCTCTACTTTCACATTACACATTCATACTCTGTCAGACATACTCTATTTATACCTACCTGCGACACTACGAACACAACATATACCACTCAACAATCGTTTGAACAGAATCCGACCACAACACACTCCAGAGTGCCAGCTATGTAGCTACTCCAGTGAAACTGTTGACCACCACCTCTCAGAGTGCCCAGCACTCGATGATGTTAGGAAAATGCTCCTTCCTCCAAAGCCAGATAAGTGGAATACCTTTTATGGAGCAAAAGAACAACTTGCGAACATATTCAGATACCACTACATGGCATTGGGCCGAAGGCGAGCCCAAACGCCGCTAGATCAATAACAACAACAATAACAACAACAACTTAAAATTCCATCAAAGTCATTATCTGTCAGCTCCACGTGTAGCGCAGGTCCACAACTAAAACATCAAGTCTTCCTGTCCTGTGCCATCCACTCAAGGTCTTATCGTGTCTTCTGTATCTTTTTCATTTATCTTCTCTGCGTGTTGTGGTGTCCCCTCTATTTTCTTACTCTGTGGATTTCAGAACTTGTTCTGTTTTGTAAAACTATCATCTGCTTTTCTTAATGTATGGGCTATAAAAGGCAATGTGTCTTCTCCTCACATCCTGTTTTCCACGAGTGTTTGTCTAGTTCTTTCCATCAGTTCCACATTAGTGATTTTGTGACACGGGCTTCTTCTTTCTCAGAGGGTCATATAATAAAATTTTCATCTCGTTCGTTTTTAAGATAGTGGGCTTTCGGGATCCATTTCCCGGGTTGTATAGTACCACGGGGACTACCATGTTTGCGTTTAATTAATTCTCAAAATTCTTGAGATGATCTTTGTTGTAATATTTCCCACATGCATGTGTGACCTCTAATGACTGGTTCCCAACCACCGTTCTTGTACGCCGTCTTGGCCGCACTTCTATAATAATAATAGCTCCTTCAGTCATAACTGACTATGGGATAGCGCGCCTGAGATGACAGCCCTTAGCTGCTTATTTCCCTGGTGTTTCTTTCGATGATTTTTCCTCTCTTCTGCTTGCCGTGAGAACTTCTTTTCGCCCAATCAGAGGTGGCGCCGTAGAGAACATCGCCACTTGGTGCGATGGCAGCTTCATCCTCCCACTTTGCTGGATGTATGTCCAGTGCCCTCATGTCTCTCTTGCACACATCGTTTAACTCAGCTGCGGTTGCCCAACTATTCGTTTGACATCTTCCAGCCGTCCGCGGAAGATATCTCTTGGGATGCGACCGTCTTCCATGCGGCGGACATGGCCGCATTCCTATAAAATGTTACGTTCAAAAACTGTTCACATGGAAAAACATCATGCCTTCAAAACGTTTGGAACGCTGGCATACTTGTTATAGTATTTCAATCCTTCTATTCTGCGCATGCACTCATTTGCGAAATCTTCTTTTCTGGCCCATTGGTGTTCCCGAGGGTCTCAGAGAAGACATAGAAGTAATATGACTACTGTCCACTCTGGCATATTGTAAAAAGCGACTACTAAGAGTTTGTACATGGTGCTGGCAACTTCATTGTATAAAACCAAAAAAGATACAGAAACCGCTACTTCCGGAATTTGTGCTCTTATGGAGGCTTATTGCAAGGAGGTCAGATGTGGCCCCATGCTCCATAAAGGGAAAAAGAGGAGATGATGATAATTAAACTTTTGTAAAACTGAACTCAACATGGAGTCCTTTCGCGATTTACTTTTTCTGTCCAACGAGTGCCTGTTAATTACCTATATTTATTTAGTAATGTTTATAGAACGGACGATAAACCAAAATGCCTATCGAGTCAATTATCTGTGGCGAGTTTTTCTTATTTACATTTTAACCCCAGTCCTGCTTAACGGCTTTGAGACATGGAGAACTACACAAACACCAACCAAAAAGTTACAGACTTTCATAAATGAAAATTTACGTGGGGTAGAAGGATCGAGATGGTACGACAAGATAACCAAAACCTACTTCCCTCATGAAAAACTGTTTGGAGGTTGTTATGATTTGATTGGAAATGTCTGCCCCTTTAATCTGAGTGGTCTGCCTGTTTTCTCTCTATCTATAGTCTACGCCCACTTTTCTTTCAAATTGCTCTTAACAGCTCTAATTCTATCGTTAGCCGTCAATCGTACAAGAGCCAGGCTAAGTCCACCCTTTTGCACGTACAACTAGCGGCAATTTTTGCCGGTCTTTTATGTAGCGATTCTAGGGGAACGGCTAGTTTTAGTTCTCTTTGATTACAGGGTACTCGTCAGCCGGGGAAAATTCCCTGCCTTTTATTTCATGCCGTCCTTTGGTTTTTCAGCCCGACCGCTACTCGCTCGTAGAGCAGGGGACCGCGTTGCTGATTATGTCTTTTCCCGTCTCGCGAGGCGGCCGGGGACGCTCTCTCCCGTAGGTCTTATGTCTGCATCTGTTTCATCTTGGGCACGTGTGGAAGCCACGCTCCGGCACCTGCAGACTACATTACTATTTAAGCCCGGTGTTCCTATCAATTTTCACAATTTGTCTTTAGAGAAATTCTTGCTGCCTAGCACCGTGTTAGTAAGTTGCCAGTTTATACCAGTGTTGTGCGGAAATTGATTCTTGTTTCGTAAGCACATTTACTTAGTTAATTTCCGGGGGGTTTTATTTTTTAGCGTAATCATAGAAAGTCGAGATCCCGTGTTACTTTATTCCTTTTTAATATATTTCTTTAAGTAAAGTAATTTTGTGTGACCGGGAGTTTCTGATCTTTTAATTTAGCACGCTACTAATTCAACCTCCACAAAGAGTTAACGGCAAAAGAGGGATTTTTCGAAAGACAGAAGAGGAAGCTGATTGTAAATTTTAATGGACCAAAGTTTTCCATTTTGGACATGTGTACAATTGATTCTGTAAAGAGTTTTGCTATTCTTTTTTTTCTAGTGTGTTTCATCGCAACATTAATTTTATAACCCTTCCAGTATAATCCCTAATGGATAAATTATCTCAGGGGTACTTTTATTTATCAATTTGTGTTTTGATGGCGAACCTTGGGATGCCTATAGTATGATTCATCGCGGGTATGTGTGAATCAGGGTCAGTAAGACCCGCACGCGTCGTGGAGAGCGATTCACGCATAGCTGAGTTTACCTGTACGCATGTTTAGGCTAATCAGAGAGGGTGAAGGAAGGTGTATATTGTGGTCTAGCGAAAGAGTGCAACGGGAAGTTTGTTTGTAAACATTAGCCCTAGCTGTATCTTTGTTAATGTAAAATGTGATTGTATTTTCTGCAGAGTGGTCACTCCATGTGGGCATCTTGCATCGTCAAGAAATACATCTGGAAACTGGTTGATACTTGTCACATCATAAAGTTCTATCTACTGTGTATAATTATCACCACATATATCACACGGCAGACCAATCATTTGGTCATTTGTTCAGCTTACCAGGCGGTCATTGTGGAGTACTTGCTTATCGCCTGTTGCAGTACATAACTATCTCCAGTGCATACTGGTAGTTCCCTTTGCCCTCCACATCTTCGGGGCAACATTGACATACCCGTTTACGTCCTGTTGTTACGCACAGATTTTTCTGAGTCAATATATATTTACCTGTCTTGTTTGTACACTTTAATTTTTTGTAATCAAAGGTACATAACTCTTGGTTATCTGAGGTTACATTTTTACAATGGTTGTTACCCGCTCTTGTGTCTTAACCTGGCGATCTATTATTAGATCTATGTCTGGTTGTTATCCTTATATGGCTCGTATAGGTCAGCTTTTCTTGGAATGTTTGCAACCAGAGGTGATGTTTATTCCCTGACCATATAAGGCTCGATTTGGTCAGTATCTTTGCTTGGTATGTGTCCAACATCGTCCCGTTTGAGTTTAACTCAGGGGTCTAGCGCTACTGCGCATGTGTCGAGTTTAAGGTGGTTTGAGAAAGACTTCCGTTCGAGGAGTCTAGCAGTGGTTTCGATCAGAGTGAGACGCGTTTCAGCGTCCGTGATCATTTTTGACGGGGTAAATGGAAGTCCTCTTGTGTTGTTAGTTTATCTACAGATGATTTTCTCCATGTGATTCTAAACGCCTGGAGGCGTGTGAGTTGTGGTGTTTATTTCTGAAGAAAGGTAATTGCTCTTCATATGATTATTATTGTCGCCAGCTTTTATGATTGACATTTTGTAGTCTGTTTGCTAACTTTCCCACTGGGCGGGAAAGAGTCTACTGTCATGAGAAGTTTCAGCTCACGAATCACCATGTCTTTTTATGCATCGGGTTGGTGCATGCCCCAAGGGCTATCTGGTTGTTGAACTCTGTTGCTCCGGCGGTATCACGTCGGTCAAGGTTTGACACCTTTGCTACTAAAGGAACTTAGAGGACATTGCCTGATGTACTCCAGAAGATATGTCTGTCTTGCTGGGGGTCAGAAAGGGAGAGTTGATTTAATCTCCTACATCTAGATATCTTGGCTGTAGCTAGAAAAGGATGATGGTTTCAGCACCTGAATATATCTACAGTCGTCTATGATGCATTGATGCCAATTATATTATTCACCATTGCTATGCTGTATGTCGTCAAGTATCGTACTGACTATTTATATGATGATGAACGTACCTTGTCTTGTATCGTCAATAAATCAATGAAACGTCAGCTGTTGTCCACAATTACTGACTTCTACATGTGGTTGTGTGAATGGACTGTGGCCTGACAGAACCTATACACGCATTCGCATCCATCCATTGATGATTACTTATCCACATATCACATCGACCACCCCCTCTTGAATCAATCTATAGATATCAAGCGTATACACACTTGAGAGTGAGTTTTTGTGTGACACCCCTGACAGCACCTCTATGCCTGGTGACCTATAACAGTCAAAACATTGTCTCCAGGTCAACTTGACACTCACTCACCTACGCAGCACTTACACCTTCGATACCTGAGCAAGACCTGCGTTATTTATGGTGGCCATTTACCTGCTTTAACACCTGTCAACGTGGATTATACCGACGTAACGGCCAAGAAGAAGCCAACTATTTCCAGCTCGCGGCACCTGTGCGTTCCAGTCTTCATTATCAATTATCATAGGTGCATACCCCTCTGGTTGTTATGGATAACCAGTTTGCCAGCTGTAATCACTGATTAGTCTTGGAGTATATATCTCGATCAGTGAGCGCATTCGTCTCAGCATTGGTTTAATTTGATTCGCCTAATTTGTGGTGGCCACCCGCAACAGAAAGTGTTATTTCCAAGGATTAATTTTGCATTTGTTCCAGAGGAAGCTTATCTCCATAGCCTTAGTATAACACACTTAGGGGGGACTGTGTACGTTTTTTCCTAGCGGAGAAGAGAATTACCTGCCAAGCATTGTCTACCTTAAAGGACCGACCGTTCTCAGCATTGAGAACTGGGGGCCTAACCCCTTTAAATGGACAATAATTCTTTTGTGTCAGGAAGTGTACGGGGGTTGGTGGTGTAGAGTGAGGCGATTTGCTTGTGTGTGATTGAGCGAATTGGTGTGTTAGTTTGTTTTCTGTGATTGTGATTTTCTGGCCTTCAGCTTTACGATAGCCTTACTTATTTTCTTTGATGTTGTGGTTTTACATTAATAAACATAATATATGTGACCTGTGGTCAGAATCTCTTTTATTCTAACTGTCACGTGATGTTTGCTGTGTGTCCTTACAGTAGTAGATTAGTCTATTAGCATATGAGGACGGGTGAGAGATTGACATCTAAAGTCAGTCGCAGTATGGTGGAGGAGTAACCATTTTGAGATCAGAACATATCTCACTACTCTCCAGAAGTCATATCTCTACCCATAATTTTATTAGTGACTCTATTCTCTCTATTTCACATTACATCATTCAAAGTCTGTCTACACTCAGACATTCTCTACTTATCCATACTCGCGACAGAGGTGTCAGGACCCTTGAGCTGACTACTGTCTTTATTAGAGTCATTAATGAGGAAGTCTGAGGACGAACAAAGAAGAAGAAGAACTGATGACAAAAATCAGACACCTGCCAGTTGAACAATAGATGAGAAGAAGACGTTGGAGATGGAGAAGACACACATTGAGGAAACTGGTTGTAGCATTGCGAGGCAGTCCTTGTTCATGAATCTCCTAAGTTAAAAAAGGTTGAGTGACGCCGAAATGAAGAAGAGAACTAAAGACAGAAGTAAAAGGAATAAAGAAGAATGGATTACAGCGCGTGGCACCGGACCGGAAGTCTTGGTTTGGTCTAGTTTCGTTTTCTGTTAAGGACCATATTCACTGCTCATGGACAACTCCATCAGTGCTCCAATCTCCTTCCTTAGATCACACAGGAGGATCTCAGCACAGTGCACGAACTCCGTAGTACCGGCTATGATCCCAGTGTGTGTATACAGGAATCACATATTCTATAAACAGTTGTATGGTTGTTAGGTTTCCTAATTTTTAAATTTTGCCAGGGTGGCGGCCGTTTAGTCTACTCTTTACGATTTGCAAATGCTGAAGAATTTTTAACGTATGCAACGTGCACACGGGACCTCCGATTTTTTTCGCCCTTATCCGAGAAAGTTAGGCATCCAATATCACTACCTGGAGATCACCGGGGCACATAATATCATAAGGAACCACGGGTTTTGAAAAAAAAATCATTATAACCCATCAAATAATTCCATGTACTGGAAGCGAACCCGGTACCTTTAGAATTAGAGGCAGACGCCATACCTCTTAGCCCCTCCGACTTGACATGTGTTTGTTGAAGGTCTATGTTCATGGTGCAGCTGGATGGTAATGGATGAAATGGGTTATATCCATAGACCTGACATTGTCCACCGTTAACTCCACATGGAAGAACCTTGAGCAATGGCACAGGACACAAGATTTTGGCATAAATTTATTGAAGGTCTGTTAGAGGTTAAAGGTTAATGAAATTAATTAAATTCGATTTCTAACAACGTGTGTTTATTTTTTTGTACAATCTTTTGTATTTTCTTCTTGATTTACTCTTAAACAGTGAAAAGTGGTTTTAACGTTGGTTCTCTATCTTCAAGTCACAGAGCGTAATGCAACCTGAAATGCTGTCACGTTGTGTTTCTAGAAAATTCCACAATCCATCTACCCCCTGTAGCTTCCATTCTGAAGCTGTAAGCCCGTTTTGGTTAAACAGTCTATTCAATCAATTTCTTAACACTTATCTATAAGATTCTCTATTGACTTATACCTGATTGCTATGTATGGGTCTCGTCGCCACTTGAATGGAGACGTACAATATCCTTGTCAATGCTCGTCCATCAGTCACGTCTTTTCTCCCGCTCCCGTGACTGATATTTTTTCTCTCGTGTGCACTGACAGGTCTTCTTACCCTCGAAACACAAATAAACCTTAGACAAATATGCCGTCTAAGTTAGCCATTGACACTTGTGTCTTGACTGAAGAGGTTAGAAGAATGTATCTTGACGTTATATATCAGAGAGAGCGATGTAAAGAATGAGGAATGTTTCCGTATTAGCGTTTACAGGGAATAAAGTCTTAAATTTAATGAGGTGGGGGGAGGAGGGTCTGAGTGCCTAAGAGGTATGATGTCCGCCTCGAATTCTTAAGGTACCTGGTTCAATTCCCAATAGATGGAATATAATTTATTGAAAAAATTTTTTTCAGTACCAGACTGGTCCTAATGATGTCATACTCCCTCCTAGTCTCCTGGGTTGAGAGATTGGGTGCCCTCTTTCTCGGATAACAGGGACACAATAGGAGGTCCCGTGTGCACGTTGCGTTAAAAATCCCACGGCAGTTGGAAATCTTAAAGAGTAGGCCAAAAGGCCGCTGCCCTGGCCAGATTTTAAAAAAATTAAAAACCTGCCTACTGTCGTGAGAAATTCTAATCCACAAATTTAAATTAAAAAGTAAATGTAAAGCCTAACGAATTAATTCAATAAAAGGAAAGAAGACTGGTAAAGAACAGTGCCGTCACTATAGCGTACGCCTGTGTTATAGTACGTCATGCTAGTTAAACAAGAAAATCTCTTTCTATGCTCCGTCTGCATAATTGTAACGCTTTCACGTTGATAGTAAAGCCTACAGCATCATACACGCGTTTCTAAAAATAAAACTAGTACTGTGTTTCTTAGAAAACCTTGAGATACGCAAGATGCTTAATGACCCAGATATAATACTAGCATTAATTAAATTATACACACTACGTTAACCTAAAAGGACAGACGGACTTAGGATAGAGAGAGAGAGAGAGAGAGATGTACGGAGGAACGCATGCAACACTAACACGCCGTCTCTCGATATAAAATTAATGCCAACCCCAAGCGAAAGGCATGCAGGCTTGATTTTTTTTCAAATAAACAGTGACAAAAAACACTACCAATACGAGGGTCAGGTTTTGGAAACATGTTTAATGCTTATTAGGAAACATGACACAATACTGTTTTCTGTTTGAAATCCTGACTTTATACTGACAGAACAGTCGAAAAGGCAGGACAGGTGGCGGTTCTAAACATAAAAAATATAAAAAAACAAATACACGACTATCCTAGAAAATACATATTTTGAACGCAGCCACTTAGCTCCCTTAAACTTATATATTTGGGTGCCTTAGGACTTGCTGACAAAGAATATGTTAGGTGTTAAGAAATTAGTTTAATAATTAACAAATTATAGCCAAAATACTATAGTGAGGTTGTCAGACAACACAGGATCATTTTTGCTCATAATGGCGTGTTTGGACACTGCTTTAGAAAAAATGAGGCCACCACGTTAAATCCGATTTGATTGGCTAGAATAATATGTAAGGCGAAACATGATTAGTCGATTGCAAATACTAATTTTGGTTGTTACTAGAAACGATAGGAAGGGTACATTTTTTCAACAGCTTTTGTAAGCATGGTCCCATTGGCTAGACCATTTGATATAGTCAATTAGGAGCGTCAGTTCAGTGCCACTTTTTGAAAATCCAATTTGTAAAGCAAGTGCGTTGAGATCCAGGTAATATTTTTGTAAATAAAAGCCTGGGACAGAGGCAGATCGGAATTGTGCCATAACTCATCGCCAGTCAACGTATTTGTTTAATATTTCCATGAATTGTGGTAAGCTGGACCTATTTGATATCTTGTTGATGAAAATTGAATGTGAATTGATAATTTATGTCTATATGTGTGTGGTTCCACAGTGGACTGATCATCCGCTTGCTTGTCACTGATCAAAGAAACAACAATTAATAATCTGTTGTACCAATAAACGCCGTTAGGTGTAACGGAACAACGGATAATTTCTTGTTGCCCTATGACGCCGCAAGGTGTGATGGCCGGAGACTGCTTAGTCATGTCAGTCAATGGCCAAGGGAGAATGATGATGATGATGATGTGTGTGGTTCAGTAACAATAAACAGAGGCAAAACCTCGATATGGCTCCACCATGAATAAAACTTGTCGGAGAGGAATATATCTGCATGGGATGGCCAAATAGTACTATGACACCTATCTTATTGAATAGAAGGAAATAATGCTGGAATTGCAGAAGCGTTGTAACCATTAGGGAGAGGAATACTGGTGTATATTGTTCATGAGAAGCTAACAGTTGGCCTACCGCGCTGAACTCGGTGTTTGTTATGTATTGTGCTTCAGTGTGGAAATAGATTATAAATTAGTTCTGAAGGGAGGTACAACCTTCTTGTTTCAGGGACCGTGGTACTAAACTATTAAAGCAGCACCTGGTCTGAGTTTTGCTGAATCCAGAGGCTGATAGCATACTCCTTGGTCAAGATAGCGACCAGTGTTGTTTCTCAAGAATACGGTGAAGCAAGCGAGCAGAGGAGACTGTTTCCTGCCGCCCACACAGAAGTTTAGATTCGTTGGCCAGAGCAGCTCAATCTTGTGTACCCCCCCCCCCTTCTCTAAAATTGACTGTATATTAAATAAAGAGGGACACTTATTTGTTTCAAATGACAGGAACTGTGAACTTTTCCAATACTATTTCCACCAGAAACAAACACTTGAAGTCATGATGACAAACAACCACCTAGCTTGAAAAAACCAGTATTACCTCATAGTACTACATCACAACTTACACACATATTGTAATAATAATAATATATGTCAATACAAAGATCATATCTATAAATTTTGTACATACAACTTGTAATTACATTTGATTGTGATTCCTGGTTCACTTTGTAGTTGAATCAGGATATCTATTATTGAAAGGAATTAATACATATTTTACAAGTTACACTTGACTTATTAAGATAGTCTTATAGAGTGTTCTACGTATGTGAGTGTCACAGTGTTGTAAAGTATTGTGGATTAAATTAAATTGTTTATCTGTCTGTTGGTTGTTGTGAACATACACTTCATCATTTTCATAACCCTAGACATTCAACGTAGTCATCACAATATTCCAGAATAATTCTGACTTGAGGTCTAAATGTGGTAGCAAAGTAAGGTCATCTGTAATACACCACACTTATTAGATACAGATACCTTCACAGCTGATCTCAGCCAGTACACTAAGTCCCCTATAAATATTTATAACATCCCACTTTACGACACCTACCACAAAAATATTTATATTCCTATATACACACATTGGGATTCTCACCGGTGCTACTGAGTTCGTGCACTGTGCTGAGATCCTCCTTGTGTGATCTAATGGTGGAGATCGGAGCACTAATGGAGGTGTCTGTGTGCAGTGAAGATAGTTCTTAAAACCAAACCGAACCTTCAAGTTATATATCAGAGAGAGACAAAGGACACTGACTTGGTGCCCGGGGTCCCTTACACAGTAATTACGCCACTGATTGCGAGTGACATTAGTAGGCTATCAATTTACTTCTGTCGCTGATTTCAAGGATTTATTCAAATGTTAGTTAACCAAGGGGTAAATCGTGTTATGGGTTCTTGCTTTTACGAATGGGCCATAAATTAAAGAAGAGCAAATTGCTTTTCCAAATACTATATGATAACCATGATTAACTGTTACAGATATTCAGAAAACACTCATATAACTGATGGATATAATGACTAAGAGGCATATAATATTTGGAGTAGTTTAGTATTGGATGCACAACATCAAATTTCAAAGCAAGGTATAACATATGAGTATATCTTTTTAAAGCTTAATTGATCGTCCTAGAGACAGAATGGTTACAGTTCTTGCTTCTCGAGTCTAAGGCACCAGTCGGACCCATGTCGCGTCACGGTCAAGTCTCCCCAGCTGTAAAAATGAGTATCTGACTTCTTTCCAGTGAAGGAAGATATAGCGAAGATTGAAACTGATTACCCCACCTCATAAAGTTGGGACCTAGTGTCTCTCACACTTGAAGTGTTTCTTCAATGAATGTTATATTACTTTACACACACCAATGTGGCGGCATGTACAAACTATATGAATATATGGACGTAAGAGATTTAAATTATCAGCCCACAGGATTATTTATCTTTGAACATGCACCTAATATAACCGGCAGACCATGTGTCTAGGATGAACGGATCATACCTTGTAAAAACGATGAGGAACTCCTAAATAAACAATAGAGATAAATAGAAGCACGTGCGAATCAAATAACATTAATTCGCAGAGAACTTACTTATTCCCCAGACAGGCTGTGATAGTAAAATTGCACACATTAGTGCAGTAGTTCCCCCTGAGCTCGCTGTCACAACATGATCCATTGAATTGAAGATAATCTGAGTTGTTGTATGTCCAGAAGCTGATGAAAACCTTTGCAGTACTCTCTGTTCCGGGAATTCCCTGAAATTAAGAACCAAATGTTTGCGTATTGGTTTGAGGAATTATCAAAATACTATTTTACAATAAGTCTAAAGAAAACAAACGTGCTGGGTCGGGATGTAGATGTTATCACTATCGATAATTATGAATTGGCAGTGGTGCACCACTTCACATACCTGGGGTCTACCATCAACGACAAACTCTCTCTGGGCACAGAAATTGGCAGCCGCATTGGCAAAGCTAAAGCCACCTTTGCCCGCCTCATACCGCGTGTGGGGGAAAATCCAAACTCACAACGAAGACCAAAGCTGCGGTATATAACGCCTGCGTCACCAGCACACTTCTATATGGCAGCGAGACATGGACAACCTATGCTAAACAAGGCAGAAGGCTCAATACCTTTTACGTACGGTGTCTACTCCACATCTTCGGTGTTTCGTGGAAGGACAAAGTGACAAATGTAGAGGTGTTGTCACGTGATGGCATTCAAAGTAAGAACACACTGCTTAGACAGCGCAGACTACGCTGGCTTGGCCATGTCTGCATAATTGAAGATGGTCGCATCCCGAAAGATATCTTCTACGTACAACTGGCAGATGGCAAAATAACAGTTGGACGACAGCAGCTGAAGTTCAAAGATGCGTGCCAGAGAGACACCAGGGCACTGGACATAAATCAAGCAACCTGGGAGGATGAAGCTGCCGATCGCTACAAGTGGCGATGCTCTCTACGGCGGCACCTCAGCTTGGACGAAAAGAAGCTGTCATGGCAAGCAGAAGAGATGAGAAAACGTCGAATGGAACACCAGGAAAATAAGCTGCTGAGGGCTGTCACCTCAGGGGCGTATTTCCATAGTCAGTTCACGGCTGTTTGCCAGCGATCTTTTAGTTATTTCCCCTTTTTCCCCGACCGCGCTATTTATAGCCCACTTGACAGAGGTCACGTGGTCAGCTTCCTAATGGGAAAAACATGTGGCGATGTTTACTTTTGATAGGGCTTAATTAATGCTTTTAGGCTACTTTATTATTATAAATACCGGCTTTAATTTTGCGTAAAGCTAGACTAGAAATGTTAGAGTAAATTTTAGAACAAGAACAAACATTTTATCACAATTAGAACAGAAGATATAATAGTCTGAAATAGTGTAAAATTTACGTTTTTTTTTTTTTTATATTTTGTTATGGTTTGTTTATATACAATTTTCACTAAATCGGTCACAATCAACATGCATAACAAATTACAGAAATCAAAAGTAGAAAACCTGCAGAAAATGGATATCAAAGTTTTGTTTTGGTTTCATGCGTCAAACATTAATTATTGAAAGTTTAAATTGCAAGTCCACATTTATTACCTTAAAATAACACACCCAATTGTCCCCAAAACATGTTTGAATTGCTTTTATGCTACTTTATTATTATAAATACCGGCTTTAATTTTGCGTAAAGCTAGACTAGAAATGTTAGAGTAAATTTTAGAACAAGAACAAACACTTTATCACAATTAGAACAGAAGATATAATAGTCTGAAATAGTGTAAAATTTAGGTTTTTTTTTTACATTTTGTTATGGTTTGTTTCTAATTCAATTTACACTAAAACGGTCACAATCAACATGCATAACAAATTACAGAAATCAAAAGTAGAAAACCTGCAGAAAATGGATATCAAAGTTTTGTTTTGGTTTCATGCGTCAAACATTAATTATTGAAAGTTTAAATTGCAAGTCCACATTTATTACCTTAAAATAACACACCCAATTGTCCCCAAAACATGTTTGAATTGCTTTTATGCTACTTTATTATTATAAATACCGGCTTTAATTTTGCGTAAAGCTAGACTAGAAATGTTAGAGTAAATTTTAGAACAAGAACAAACACTTTATCACAATTAGAACAGAAGATATAATAGTCTGAAATAGTGTAAAATTTACGTTTTTTTTTTACATTTTGTTATGGTTTGTTTCTAATTCAATTTACACTAAAACGGTCACAATCAACATGCATAACAAATTATAGAAATCAAAAGTAGAAAACCTGCAGAAAATGGATATCAAAGTTTTGTTTTAGTTTCATGCGTCAAACATTAATTATTGAAAGTTTAAATTGCATGTCCACATTTATAACCTTAAAATAACACACCCAATTGTCCCCAAAACATGAGAGCTAACAATTATCTCAATCATATATCATGAGTTCTGATACAGTCTGCGCAATGTTTTTCTAATATGTGCTGTTTATGAATTGTCTTACTGGGGAATAGCTTTCTGAACAAAGACATATAAGTCTCTATCGATGCTGTTATTGATTCTTTACTAATTGGTTTACTGTGTGATATTTTGTTGTGTACTTTCTCAAATGCTTCTTTCAGTGAGTTGAATTGTTCTTGGGCAATAAAAGCTATGTTAGTTATATCTTGTTTGTCTGTAATTTTCAGTGTTTGTGTAATGATTGCTCTTGTAAGATCTTTATAAACTTTTTGTGTGAGATATCTGTGGCAGTGATTCCCTATAAATGTTCTGCTATTATAAGCCTGTTGTATGATTTTGTGTTTGGCTAGTACCTTGTCCAAGTGTGAGCAAACTGGACCAGACCTAGTACACAGATCTTGAAACTGAAGTTTGGCCAGCGCATCTTGTGCATTTTCAAGTCTAACTTTAAAATTATCTGTCTCCTCCTTATCCTCACAAAGTTCAATACCTACCTGAAAAATTCAATTTTAGCTCCTAATTCTTCTGCCTATTTCCAGTTCCTACTAAATCTCTTCAAGTTCTTAAAAGTACTAATGTTTGCATGTATCTCTTGCGAATTCTCAAATATCTTTGCGTCTATTGTGTCAGCTACCTGTTCTAGAAGTCTGTGGTGTTTCAAAACAATGCCTAATAAAATATGAAGGTAAGGAGGAGCTACATTTTCAATTTCAATCTCTAACATTGGTTTGTGTAAACAATTATGATAATGTGCCACTTGCCTTTTATTCCCTTTCCCATATTTCATATATCTATTGTAATCTCTTATCAACATGGCCAAACTTCTTGGTTTGCAAGTTGTATGCAATCTGGATGTCTTTGATGAAAATGTTTGGTTTGTCTGGAGCTCAAGGAATATACCCATGTCTGTGGTGTCTCCAGCAAAACAAGGAAATAATCCCCGAATAAGAAAAAAAAACAACTTGTTTACTATCCCACTCTAAATATTTTAGTGACTCTATCTGAGCTTTCATGCCATTCATAAATATTTCTAAATTATCATATGTATCTCTGACTCTAGCCATTGATAAAAGGATGGTATTAGATTTAGAATTTGGTTTCTCTAAATTTACTACCTGCATTGTAACTTTGAATGAAAGAAGATATACAAACAGTTACTTAGAATTCTTTGGCAGCCGTCGTGTGCACAGGATTGTCTACCAAAGAACACCAATGGAACAGTCCTTATCTCACACACAATTAAAAAAAAAAATTCATATTATAAATAGAAGATTAACAAGACTTGAAAGATAGATCAAATTATGTGGAAGTAATCTATCTATAGCTTTACATGTTTTCTGACGCTTATATACGTAGCTAAATATCATTATAAATGAATGAAAATGCAAAAACGATGGTGTTTACAAAAAGTTATTTTTTTACTACCTTATTTAAGATTTGTGAGTATCAGGAATGCGTTTACAGGGATTTAAATGCTATAAAAATCTGGTGACAATATGCTTGTTCTTGTAATGCCACACTCACAAAACTGACTACCACACATTCTCAAGATATGAAACCAAAAAAAAAAGTATGTGGAAATAATCTTTAGCTTCCCTTCGAGAAGTCTTTATAATTATAAACTCAAACGAATGGGCCGATTTTTAGATATTAAATTAATAAAAAGATTACTTATTTTATGAATTTCCTTAAATGATGACGCTGTTTTCAAAAGTCTGTAACTCCGTCAAAACTAATTTCAAACAAATAAAAAAATGCAATCAAAAATAGAACACAGAACAAAGTTATAGTACACAAAAGAATTTTAGCGCTGTGTTTATCCAGAACGAGTGTGTAATGATTTATATTTTACTGATTTTACTCACACATCAGCTGATTTTCCCCGCCAAAAACTTAAATAGTCTTTTACGGTGCACACAAAATTGTATACCCGGTATCAGAATTCCGGTCACCGAAACTAAAAGAGCGCTCTGGTATACACGGCTGTTTGCGAGCGATCTTTTAGTTATTTCCCCTTTTTCCCCGACCGCGCTATTTATAGCCCACTTGACAGAGGTCACGTGGTCAGCTTCCTAATGGGAAAAACATGTGGCGATGTTTACTTTTGATAGGGCTTAATTAATGCTTTTAGGCTACTTTTTTTTATAAATACCGGCTTTAATTTTGCGTAAAGCTAGACTAGAAATGTTAGAGTAAATTTTAGAACAAGAACAAACATTTTATCACAATTAGAACAGAAGATATAATAGTCTGAAATAGTGTAAAATTTACGTTTTTTTTATATTTTGTTATGGTTTGTTTATAATGCAATTTTCACTAAATCGGTCACAATCAACATGCATAACAAATTACAGAAATCAAAAGTAGAAAACCTGCAGAAAATGGATATCAAAGATTTGTTTTGGTTTCATGCGTCAAACATTAATTACACTGACAAACAACATTTTTCTTTCTTATATAAGAATAAGTGTTCTTAGGTCAGTTTCTTGCGCTGATTTCAAATCTGAAATCCGTTTATCTCTATCACGTCGGGTTCTTAAGATATTTGTGAATAAATATATTTTTGGGAAACCGTTATTTGCCCCGTTTCATTTTTACTATATAACTTATTAAAAATTAATAAAAAGCAACTTAATTCTACTTTTTATACAGCTAAAAGATGCATGACATATGTTACGCGATTTTTCAAATAGTTACTGTATTTTGAAATAATTCTGAGCAAAATATGGCTTCTAGAAGTTGTAGAAATTCGGCTGATCTGTTCTGTTACGTGTGCGGATATTTTACCGATCTTGTTGACCAGAAAAACTTTACACCATTACTAAAGACAACATAAGAACTTTATTTCGATTCGAAAGTTGATGATGCAAATAAATCTTGGAAGCCAAATGCAGTTTGTTCGATACATTGGCAGGTTGGTTACGAAAATCGCCGAAGCATAAGTCGATGCCTTTTGGAGTGCCAGTAATATGGCGTGAACATACAAATCACACTACTGATTGTTACTTCCGCTTGACAAATATCCATGGTTTCACTTTTAAAACTAGAAAGTCTGTGGTTTATCCAAATATTGAATCGGTTTCGAAACCAGTGCCTCATGATCCAATCACGTGTCCGATCCAAGTACCACCAGAACAATATCCGTTGGACGTAAATGAACCATCAGAAAGTGATAGTTTACCTGCTTTAGAAACTAATTCTGACTCAGATTACATACCGGTGAATGATGGTGTTTACTTAATTAACCATTCAGAACTTTCAGATCAAATACGTGATCTCGCTCTTACCAAAGGACAAGCGGAATTACTCGGTTCGCGACTCAAAGAATGGAATCTTTTAGCGCCCAATACTCCGATATCTAAATTTCGTCATAGACACAGAGAACTTGTTCAATACTTTGAGATGGATGATGACATTTGCTATTGCAAAGATGTAAACGGTCATGAGCACATAGTCAACGAATGGCGATTTTTCATCGATTCTTCCAAGACTAGTCTAAAAGCCGTGTTATTGCATAACAGAAATTTTTTTTCATCAATTCCAGTCGCCTACTCTGTTCATATGAAAGAAACTTATGACAATATGGCTAAATGTTTGGAAAAAATAAAGTACAATGACTACCAATGGCGGATTTGTGGAGACCTAAAGGTCATTGCAATTCTCACGGGCATGCAGACTGGGTATACTAAATTTGGTTGCTTCCGATGTGAATGGGACAGCCGCAACAGACAGGAATATTATGCAAGAAAGGTGTGGCCTATCCGGGATCGTATGCAGCTCGGGCATAAAAATGTAATACACGAGCCATTAGTTAACAAAGACAGCTTCATTTTACACTGTTACATATAAAGTTGGGGCTCATGAAGAATTTTGTAAAAGCCATAGATAAAAAAAGCAAAGCTTTCACTTATCTTCGAAAAAGTTTCCGCAAGTTAGCGATGCAAAGATAAAGGAAGGTATCTTTGTAGGACCTCAGATTAGGAAAGTTATTGCAGACAAACAATTCGAGAACTTGTTACATGGTAGTGAACTTCGCGCATGGATGGCATTCAAATCGATCGTCGATAACTTTCTGGAAAATCACAAATCTGTCGACTATGTTGCATATTGTTAAGCAGTGCATAGATGCATACATAATTATGGGCTGTAACATGTCCCTCAAAATCCATTTGCTCGATTCGCATCTTAACTTTTTCCCTGACAACCTTGGCGAAGTCAGCGATGAACATGGAGAATGATTCCATCAAGATATCGCCGTAATGGAGTCACGTTATCAAGGACGGTGGAGTGTGACCATGCTTGCCGATTATTGTTGGATGCTTCGTCGCGATGTACCACATGCCATTCACCGACGAAAGTCGACTGCAAAGAAATTCAAGCCTACATAACTGTTATACTTCTTGTACGAATGATGTTGTAATACTGTATGCGTTGTTAAAAAACTTCAATTGCGTATTTCTAGAGATCCCGACCTGATAGAGAAAAACGGTTTGCAGATTTAAAAACAGCGCATTAAAATTGACCAGAAAAAACATAGAAATGTTAGAGAAAGAAAAAAAAAAGTTTTTTTTTGTTAGTCAGTGTTATTGAAAGTTTAATTTGCAAGTCCACATTTATTACCTTAAAATAACACACCCAATTGTCCCCAAAACATGTTTAAATTGCTTTTATGCTACTTTATTATTATAAATACCGGCTTTAATTTTGCGTAAAGCTAGACTAGAAATGTTAGAGTAAATTTTAGAACAAGAACAAACATTTTATCACAATTAGAACAGAAGATATAATAGTCTGAAATAGTGTAAAATTTACGTTTTTTTTTACATTTTGTTATGGTTTGTTTCTAATTCAATTTACACTAAAACGGTCACAATCAACATGCATAACAAATTACAGAAATCAAAAGTAGAAAACCTGCAGAAAATGGATATCAAAGTTTTGTTTTGGTTTCATGCGTCAAACATTAATTATTGAAAGTTTAATTGCATGTCCACATTTATAACCTTAAAATAACACACCCAATTGTCCCCAGAACATGAGAGCTAACAATTATCTCAATCATACATCATGAGTTCTGATCCAGTCTGCGCAATGTTTTTCTAATATGTGCTGTTTATGAATTGTCTTACTAGGGAATAGCTTTCTGAACAAAGACATATAAGTCTCTATCGATGCTGTTATTGATTCTTTACTAATTGGTTTACTGTGTGATATTTTGTTGTGTACTTTCTCAAATGCTTCTTTCAGTGAGTTGAATTGTTCTTGGGCAATATGTTAGTTATATCTTGTTTGTCTGTAATTTTCAGTGTTTGTGTAATGATTGCTCTTGTAAGATCTTTATAAACTTTTTGTGTGAGATATCTGTGGCAGTGATTCCCTATAAATGCTCTGCTATTATAAGCCTGTTGTATGATTTTGTGTTTGGCTAGTACCTTGTCCATGTGTGAGCAAACTGGACCAGACCTAGTACACAGATCTTGAAACTGAAGTTTGGCCAGCGCATCTTGTGCATTTTCAAGTCTAACTTTAAAATTATCTGTCTCCTCCTTATCCTCACAAAGTTCAATACCTACCTGAAAAATTCAATTTTAGCTCCTAATTCTTCTGCCTATTTCCAGTTCCTACTAAATCTCTTCAAGTTCTTAAAAGTACTAATGTTTGCATGTATCTCTTGCGAATTCTCAAATATCTTTGCGTCTATTGTATCAGCTACCTGTTCTAGAAGTCTGTGGTGTTTCAAAACAATGCCTAATAAAATATGAAGGTAAGGAGGAGCTACATTTTCAATTTCAATCTCTAACATTGGTTTGTGTAAACAATTATGGTAATGTGCCACTTGCCTTTTATTCCCTTTCCCATATTTCATATATCTATTGTAATCTCTTATCAACATGGCCAAACTTCTTGGTTTGCAAGTTGTATGCTCTCTGGATGTCTTTGATGAAAATGTTTGGTTTGTCTGGAGCTCAAGGAATATACCCATGTCTGTGGTGTCTCCAGCAAAACAAGGAAATAATCCCCGAATAAGAAAAAAACAACTTGTTTACCATCCCACTCTAAATATTTTAGTGACTCTATCTGAGCTTTCATGCCATTCATAAATATTTCTAAATTATCATATGTATCTCTGACTCTAGCCATTGATAAAAGGATGGTATTAGATTTAAAATTTGGTTTCTCTAAATTTACTACCTGCATTGTAACTTTGAATGAAAGAAGATATACAAACAGTTACTTAGAATTCGCTGGCAGCCGTCGTGTGCACAGGATTGTCTACCAAAGAACACCAATGGAACAGTCCTTATCTCACACACAATTTAAAAAAAATTCATTTTATAAATAGAAGATTAACAAGACTTGAAAGATAGATCAAATTATGTGGAAGTAATCTATCTATAGCTTTACATGTTTTCTGACGCTTATATACGTAGCTAAATATCATTATAAATGAATGAAAATGCAAAAACAGATGGTGCTTTACAAAAAGTTATTTTTTTACTACCTTATTTAAGATTTGTGGGTATCAGGAATGCGTTTAAAGGGATTTAAATGCTATAAAATCTGGTGACAATATGCTTGTTCTTGTAATGCCACACTCACAAAACTGACTACCACACATTCTCAAGATATGAAACCAAAAAAAAAAAGTATGTGGAAATAATCTTTAGCTTCCCTTCGAGAAGTCTTTATAATTATAAACTCAAACGAATGGGCCGATTTTTAGATATTAAATTAATAAAAAGATTACTTATTTTTATGAATTTCCTTAAATGATGACGCTGTTTTCAAAAGTCTGTAACTCCGTCAAAACTAATTTCAAACAAATAAAAATGCAATCAAAAATAGAACACAGAACAAAGTTATAGTACACAAAAGAATTTTAGCGCTGTGTTTATCCAGAACGAGTGTGTAATGATTTATATTTTACTGATTTTACTCACACATCAGCTGATTTTCCCCGCCAAAAACTTAAATAGTCTTTTACGGTGCACACAAAATTTTATACCCGGTGTCAGAATTCCGGTCACCGAAACTAAAAGAGCGCTCTGGTATAGGGCCTAAATTATTTGTCGATTAATCAGCATTTAATGTGGTGACAAAACAAGAATCTAATCAGCATTAATAACTTTGTCCGACAAAACAGAGATGTAATTACATTAATAATTTTTCGACTTTTACAGGTCATTGATCTAAATACATTAATAATTTTGCAAAATCAATTAATTTTACAAAGTTTTGATTGAGTCGACAATGAAGTGCATCAGTTCTTGTCGACAAAACTCATTACCATCCCTTTTTTGTGAACAAAGATAACTTATTTCTTTAGTCCGTTTGTCTTCTAGCCTTAGTGTGTAGAAGTCTTCCAGAGAAACCGCTTCATCCTATGTTATCGCATGTCTTCTTTTTGAAATTCACAGAGTTTCCAGAGGACTGTGAATTGGGCATAAAATCTTGCAGGAAGATTGTCTGAACAGTAGACAACAATCAGTGAAAATCTGGATTATGAAGTCACGGAAAGGTCTAGAACAGAATGGCACTGAATGTTTTCCCATGTTTTGTTAATGTCGTATGATGATGTAAAACATTACCCATTGCTGCAGACATGGAAACCATCATAACTGCCTATTTCTCTGTGCCCATCTCTCTTGTCTGGCCCCTTTTACTGTCTGTCTCTGTCCTATGTGTCTGCCCCTGTCTGTGTATTTTTTCAGATGTGCCTGTCTCTGTCTGCCTTCTGTTTGTGCCTTAGTTTGTTTGAGTGTCTCTCCATTGTTGATTGCCATGTCTCCGTTTTTGCTATGAATTGTTTTCTGTTTTACTGTTTTTTGTTGCTGTCTGTTTTGCCTCGGTGAAAGAATATTTCTTTGTCTACCTGTCCTTATCCCTCTCTGTATCTGTGTGCTGTACTCTGTAAGTGTAACTAGAGTATGTGTATTAGCCAGTATGTAGTACTAGAGTAACTGGTGTACTAGCTGTCCATTGAGTTGTCCCTGTTTCTTTTGTTTTCCTTGAATTGCATGATGTGGAACTTTTTGCAAAGGGTTCGTATAAGCTGGATTTGTTCTGCCGCATGCATGTAATTGTCCCTCATGTTGATGCGCTAGTGCGCAAAAATGGAATGTCTCGTGCCCAGGGTAAGCGAATAATCTATAACGAGGACCATTGGGCAGTGCCTACACTTTGCGCATATGTTAGTGAAAATTTCCTGTTTCTGTGGCTATTAAAGTGAAACGTGATTGGCTGTACAATTATCTTTGTATGCGTGTATGAGAGGAGAAAGTGTCATTCAAAAAAGAGTTGATTGCCATCTATTCCTTATTCGGGAGTTGTTTAGAGAAGATGAAGAGAGTTTCTGTCCAGGTTGGTTATCTGTGCGGACTTCGCGTGATCGTCCTACCAATAACAACTTTAGCAAGACAATGAATGATTTTGAATATTTGTTTTAAATTGTCTATCCACACTCAATGGTTGGTAACCCGTTTCGGTTGAACTTGCAGGGAAAGTATTTGCAAGTTTTATCACCATCTTCATTCAGTGAACATGAAATTCTATCGTGACCCAGGTATTCCTTGCAATGGCATTTTCAGCCGTAAAAAGTTCGGTAATTTTGTGGCATATTTCTTGAATCTCTGGAAAAATAACAGGATAATGGTATTATCCATTTTATAGTGTGTGTGCCAGCCTGCGAGTCTGAATGACAGACTACAGATTTCATTGTGGGGTTCTATTTCTTTGAACATCTAAAATAGTTAAAACTATTCAGTTAAAGGACCGTTCCCTGGATGGCGACTTTTTTTGCCTTTAAATTGGTGCACCTTTACCTACTTACTTCCTGACTTAGTCGTTCCCCTTCTGGTTCGTGAGGTTAGAGGTTTGGGAGAGAGAGCGCCAGACTATCCTATCGCTGTCTTCCTCCTGGGCCTATGTTCCATTCTAGTCCCTCGGTCCTTCAAAGATTGTCTAATGTTGTCCTCCCAGCGGACTCTGGGTCGTCCTAGGGGGGGTGGGGTCTGGATCCCTGGACGCTTTGTTTCCTATGCTTGTCGTGGTAGCCGATCTTCTCCCATTTGCAGACATGGCCAAACACAACTCTAGTTGGGACTGTTCTACTTGGGTCTGCAGGGGTGGTTTTTAAGCCCTGACGTATCGTCTGGTTCCGGACCATGTCTCTTCTTGTTACTTCAACAACTTCCTCAGATACCTCATTTCTGAGGTTTGGATCTGGCTTTTGTGGGTTGCAGTCATTGCCCACGACTCGCATCCATATGTCAAGACTGGGACATAGGTGGAGCGGTATACAGCCATCTTCGTTTTCTTACCAACCTCTTTCTTGCTGAGGAATCCACGATTTATGGCTGAAAAAGTCTCCCAGCCGCTGCTTTTCGAGTGGCCAACTCTTCTTTGATGCCTCCCTTTCGGTCTATAATAGCTCTTGAGGTATTTAAAGTGGTCGACCTGCTCCAGGACCTGTTCTCCCAACTTAATCTGATGTTTTCTTTCTTCTCGTGATATCACCATGGATTTTTGTTTTAGAGCTGCTTATGACCATCCCTCTCTTCTCCAGCTCTTCCTTCCAGACTTGCAGGTTGGATTGGAGATGTGCCTCTGATTTAGCAATCAGGGCAACATCATCAGCAAATGCCAGCTCCGAAATATAGACCTGTCTCATCTTCCAGTACCCCACTGAATACTTTCTTGTTCTCTCCTTATATGCCTTGATGACATCGTCCATGAATGAGTATGAAAAATAAGGTGGACAGGATATCACCTTGTCTTACACCAGTGGAATGGTCCTCAACTCTTCTGACTTATGGTTTGCTGTCCTCCTCAAAATTTCTGCAAGGACCTTGTAGAAGCTCGTGTATAGCGAGAATCAGAGGGTGCTGGAATTGTTCTTCCCTTGCCAAACAGTCCCAAAGCTTTCGCTCCAGGCGGACCCCTGTCAAACGCCTTTTCCAGATCTATGAAACAAAGATCGATGTCACTTTTATACTCAAGGGCCTTTTCACTCAGCTGTCTGAGTGTGAAGATTAGGTCTTGAGTACTTCGGTTTGCTCGGCATCTGAACTGGACCTCATCCAATTGTGGCTCATCTAGGCGTCGGAGTCTCTGCTCTAGGATTCTAGAGTAGATTTTACCAGGCGACTCCTGAGAAGGGATATGCCTCTATGGTTTCCATATTGTCGTTTGTCACCCTTTTGAAAAACTGGTGTTATGATGGCAATCTCCCAATCCTTTGGTATGGTTCTTGTTGCTGCACCCTACAGCTGCCTGTAGGACCCATATAAGAGTAAATTAGGTCGCCTGATGTCTACCATGTACTTAACCATTTCTGGGGTGTAATAACCAATCAGCCCTGCTAGCTTTTGCCCATCATGAATTTTTCTCCAGTGCGGCGGTCATGTTCATTAGGTTTTTTATAGATCTATTTCCTGGTTGTCTTGCGCATCTGTTGTCTACCTTTTCTTTCAATTTCTTCTTAGAACGTTTATGATTTGCTGCAAACATCCTTGTTTCTTTGGCTTCTGTTTCTGAGTGTCACATATGCTCTATATTTTTCCATTTGTCCTGTTGTGTTTTTAGCTCCTAAGTATTGTTTCCATGCCATTTTTCTTTCTCTCTTAATTTTTCATCGGACTTCAAATTCACCACATGCTCTCTGCGCAGCTGTCTTAAGGATTTACTTGGAATTTAAGTCACATGGTTTCAAAGTCATCAGGAGGTTGTTTCTCCTGTTTTGCTCACCGCTGCAGCAATATGCCCCTGATATCTGGTAAATTTCTGGCTGCTCTCAGCTTGTAGGTCTTTAATGCTCATTTCTTCCCGTTCGTTTACTTAGTTTTTTGCGTGATGTTGGCCAGTTCCCTAGAATGAGCAACTCTTTCAGCAGTTGTTCTTTTGATGTAATACAAGTATTGATCACTTCCAAATCTCTGGCCCCCTCCAGACTCTAGCATCCCGGACAATATTTGAATGACCTCCTTGTGGTGGTTGAATAAATGTTAAGTGTGGTTGCTATGTTACCTAGTGTACTGATTGAGATCAGCTGTGAAAGTCCCTGAAGATAAAAGTATATGTGAGTTTTACAGAGTACCTTTCTGCTTCCACCCTTGACCTCAATCAGACTTATTCTGGACTAAATGAATGTTAGCTACGTTTATGTCCTAGGTACTGAAATGTGGTGTGATGGTAACTGAAATACACAAACACACACAAACGTTAATATTACTATCTATGATCAAGTCAACTAACACTGTGTTTAAAAGTTTAAATTTACAATCTTTTTTTTTTTAATTTATTTTGTCCTGAAACCAAGATTTCTTATGGTCAGGACTTTAAACTCAAATAAACTACTTTAAAATATATATTTTCAATTAAACACATAAAATTTGCACATATATTTCAATTACATTTATTCAACTATAAATGTTATCACAAACTAATGTCTTTAGTGCCTGATGTCTGGTCGGGATGAATTCATCCTCTCACTGTCTAATCTGTCTATAAATCTTATATTTCACAATTCAGGGTGAAGATGGAAAGTTTAATATTTGTTCACAGTTTTTGAAATATTTTTATTTTATTTCGTTGATGAATCTTCAGCAAGCCAAGTCCACAATACTCCAGCTTTGGCTTGTACAGCATGAAGAAAATCGTCCCAAGAAGCCCACTCCTCGTATCTTTGAGGTATAAAGTATGCTTCAAACTAGAACATCTTGCCTTTTCAGCAAATTTTTGGCTCTAGCCCAGATCCAGGCGAAAGAAACTCTGAAACCACAAAATTAACTAGGTCTTAGCCTAATATCTACTTTCACCCTGTATACATACACTACTCGAAATAAAATGACATAAAAGACAGATCAGATCTCTCTGACAGAACCAGCACCTCTCATCCAGGCTGTTATCAAATAGCACTAGTTCTCAATCCTTCTAAGGACTGCACTGCATCTGAAATATTTTCTTAAGTTCTTTTTTTCCATAAAATAAGGTGGGTGATATGTTTTTCCACCTGATCACTTGCAAAGAAAACAGCTGTCTTCTCCATTCCTGATAGTTTATCATGTGGTTTTTTATTTCCTCCTCTAGGCCCTGGACTGTGGCTGGGGACCTAGAGTAAGTACTCCACTTGCCGTAATCATTTTTCTTAAAATGGCAGTATCAATCACTCAGAATTTTTTTTAAAACATGCAAATTAATTATTTTAATTATTTTTTCTCGCTTACCACAATCAATGAAAATAGAACAGACACCAGCTCAAGTTCAGCCTGAGCTGCGGCCCCAGACTAGGGCGTCTCACTTCTTAGATATACTGTATTTCATAAAATGGACGTACAAACTTCTTTAGCCTTGCGTGCTGTTAGTTTGGACAGTCTTCTCAAAATGGTACCCTTTCCAACACAATTTTTCCTAACATTAACTATTCTAGCCAATCAAGTACCGTCCCCTTTTCAAATTTAAAAAAAATTGTCCAAATTTTGGTCTAAGATGTAAGGTATTTCTGTTAGTCAGTCCGTCCTAACTTGTCAATTCCCAAAATTAGACTTGGTTTTTGTGTCCAATTACAAAAACAATTCAACTTTTGCCCCTCTCTCGTTCGTTAGGACACCTACTGCTAAGCTATTTTTAGATTCTGTCCACCTTCCTCTCCCTTGTCTCATGTAATTTTTTCTAGCATCCGTCTCAAGTACGTGAAAATGTAACTTTTAGTGTTTTCAAAACCACTTGCGACTGTTGGTTAGGTCTGTATCGAACAAACAGTCTTTTGTCGATAATTTCTAATCTATCTGTCCCCGTCTTTTTATTTGTAAATATATTCTTTGTCAGCAGAAGCTACGCTTTAAAACTAGCTAACTCTGGTGATCCTAAACTTATTATTAAGAAAGTACCCATTTTTTTTTTTACCATAATAAGGTTTTTTTTTTTTTTTTTTTTTTTTTTTAACTCAAATTCTTTACTTTCATAGAAAATTAAAACACCAAACTTACTATTAGCAGGGAGGAAGTAATTATGTGTGTGTGTTTACTATCATTTTCTATAACGTCTATGTGTATATACCATGTAATTGGGCTGGCGGAGTAGTTTTTTTTTTTTTTTTATTATTTAAATATTCAAACTAGTGACACCCGTCTGGCGATGTCGCGTCGCGCAAATTCAAATCGACTAACGTTAGACACGCCATCATATTGTAATCGCTTCACTCTATTTTATGCGTTAGTGGTTTATCTTCTATCCTACTTTTTCCCCCACCCCCGTCTAGATGCATAAACCTTTCGGCACGCAATGTTATAAATGAGTTTGGTTTCAATGACACTAAAAATGCTAGTATGGACTGTTTAAATCATGGGCGATTTGGCGTCGGCGAAGACGCGTGCCGCTTAACTTCCACCCATTTCACCCTTACAATTTTATATTTTAACTTTTATTTTAAAAGGTGGAGAATTTTTATCGCTGTATCAAGGGTATTTTTACTACACATCTCCCCTCTTGAAAACATGCACTACTGCAGGTTCCAAAACCAGTGATACACATAGATAAAAATTTAACTCCGTATGCCTGCCAAATCTCTAATTTTTGTGATCACAGGGGTGCCTACTGAGGAAATCTGCACCAACAATAAGTGACCCTGGAATGTACTCAATATTAAATTGATATGGCTGTAAGTATTTGTAACAATAACGACCAGCGTAACCAATCTGGCATTTTCATGCTTTGCCTGTGATAGAAAAACGAGAGGTTTGATGATCCGTTTGTACCACAAATGGCCTCCCATACAGATATATTTGGAACTTTCTTTATCGCCCAGATTAGCGCAAGACACTCTTTTTCGCTTGTGGAATATCTTTTGTTCCGCTTTTATTCAACTAGCGGCTAGCATAAGCGACTGGTTCAGTTTCCCCCTTTGGTTTGAAGAGGACCGTTGCAAACAAAGTGGCCCCCAGGCCCACATTGCCATGCGTCCGTTCTCACCACAAAGTCCTGAGTCCAAATCAGTCAATTTAAGAATAGGCTTGCTAGGTGAGAGAGTTTTTCCTTTTAACAACTTGGCAATGCAATTTCACACTGCCTGTCCAAAAACAATTCTATCTCAGGATTTTCCTTTGCAAGAGTCAGAAGTCAGTCCAGAGAGCACATATAGAGTTAACAACAAAAAGTTGATATAATTAGGTGGTAAAATCGCATAAACGACCACGAATGGTCGCACGTCGCCTTCTTGTTTGCGGCCTAGGTGCCCCTCTGTAGTTTTTTTTTCCAGATTCCTTAGGGTCACAGGGTCATTATTACCCTGATAGACAGTATGTCCCAAGAATTCCAACTCGTTGCATCCACTACAACATTTTTGATGGTCTTGCAGTCAAGTTTGCTTCTCTTAGCCTATTCAAATACGCATATTCAGCGAGTTAACATGTTTCCCTCAAATGTCTCTGTAGCGACGAGGATATCATCCATGAAATTCGTGATACATGGGTTATTCAGGGGATCCAAGAATTTGCGCATCAGCCTTGAAAATACACTCGGAGCATTTTTCAGTCCGAATGGTAGCATATTGAATTCATAATGTCCTTCTGATGTGCTCAATGCTAAATAAGGTCTCACTTCAGGCTTCACTGGAATCTGGTAATAGCCTTTACTAAGATCCACCTTTGAAAAGTATTTTGCCTTGTTTAATCTGGCAAAATAACTGTTTTGTGTCCGGCAATGGATCCACCTGACTTTCTGTGACAGCATTCAGTTTCCTGTAATCTATGCACAGTCGGTGTTCTCCTGACGGTTTCCTCAACAAAACTACGCAGGAGCTATAAGGAGACTCACTATGAGAAATAATTCCTTCTTTCAACAAGTAATCTATCTCCTCTTTCAATGCATTAATCTCCTTTGCGAAAGGAAACAGATTAGGCCCCCCTTCATACAGATTGGGTTTGAGTCTACCAGTTTCATGTCATATTCTAGCAAATTCGTATGACCTGGTTTGTCTGTTAGCACATCTGTATGCTCCTCCAGAACCTGTTGAACTCTCTCCCTCTGATTTTTAGTCAAGTGCTTACTGACTTTTACCTGTGCGGCTGTCTCACAAGGATGTAATGGGTATTCATGTGAGGTGCGTGGGTCCCTTTTTCATTTCGGTTGCAATATAGCCAAGGTCAATAAAGGGGTTTGCCTTCCTGGATTTGTCTGTCCAATACTTCTTCAAAAGGTTTGTACATGATTAACTGATATATTTTCTCCTTCCCCTTGTTTTGTCTATTTTATAGTTTTGTTCTAGACACCTTCTCTAAACTGTATATGGACCTTCGCCATCCAATTTGCAACTTATTATTGCTGCCGGGGTAGTAGAAGAAAAGCACTTTCTCTCCACAGCTAATTCTCTGTCCTTCGCTTTCTTTATTGAAATATGCTGCATGTTTCTTCCTGCTTGTCTCAAATTATCATTTGTTGCCAGTTTCCATCCAGCTTTTAGACGTGTGGTCAGCTCGTTTAAACATCATTGATATGATGAGTAACAGTTTTTAGTTCTTTTTGCCTATCTCATCTGTCCAGGTCCTCATAAAGCCTCAAAGGACCTTGTGATTGCCCCTCCCAAATAACAGGGGTTGAGGGGTGCCATCCCGGTTGAACTATGTGGTACTTTTCCCGGTACGCGAACAACGCAGCGGGCAAAAGCTGGTCCCACATATCAGGGTTATTTATATAACAATTTGTTCTTCATATAATGGTCTCCTTTGCTTGGAGGTGTGTGACACTTGGGCAATTTTTTAAAACATGGCTTGAGTGTCCTATCCTCAGCCTGCGCCTTCCTCATCTCCTCTGGATGAGCATTTATAGGTTCACCTTCTTCCTCCTTCTTCTGTGACCTGGTCTGCACTGTCGCCATGATCACAGGTCTCTTGGGATTCCCCAAGAAGACGTATCTACACCCCAATATCAGAGGGTAGATTGGTTCATCTATCACTGCTGCTCTGATTTCTCCTTCCACATAGCGAGTTTTCACCGTTATCCTTGCGATGGGAAGTGTCATGAGTGGTATGTCCTTGGTCGCCCCTTGTATTTCCACTGTTTCTGTGGTATACTGACTTGGGTCCACTAGGCTAGACTTCACAACTGAATCATAATCCAAACCTGTATCATAAAGGCACCGTATGGTGACCCCATTACAAATAACATCCTCACAAACTGGGGGGTGATAAGGTTCCTGTTGTCCCTTAGGATTAACCTTTAATCTTTGCGTCCCCGACTGCATTGCAGCAATGTTTGAAGGTTTCCTTCTACAAAATTCGGTGTTATGGTTATCCTTCTTGCACCATTTACACCATCTCTTTCCTTGGGTAAACGGTTTTCTTTCATTATATTTTTGGTCATTGAACTGTGAGTTTCTATCACGATAATCATTTCGTGGCCTATCAAAGTTTGTCCTACCTTTATTACCTGGTTCTCTGGTATCAACTTTATTAAAATGCAGTGGGGCCTTAAAACTATCTACATGCTTCTTTTTAGTAAAAGCTACCTCTGCCTGATACCTCTCAGCGACATTCAATACCTCAACCAACCTCTCTGCACCTTGCTCCATGAGAAACTTTCTCAGGTCTGGAGCCATGGACTCTCTTAATTGCTCCATCATGATCATTTCTTTTAGATCTTGGGTCTTCCCCAGAGAAGTCCATTTCTCCAAATAGGTTTCCAGTCTGGCAGAGAATTGGTGGTATGTCTCCCCAGCCAAAAGCCTGGCATTTCTAAACTTCTTACGATAAAATTCACCATTCTTTTTATATCTTAATAAGAGAGCCTTCTTTAATATGTCATAATTGTCCTGGTCTTCCCTAGAGAGTTTTGCAAACACTTCATAAGAGGTACCCCTAGTCCCTGAGATAACTTTAAACTCCACCTTTCTCTCTCTAACCCATATGTGGTAGCTAAAAGTTCAAATCTACTTAAGAAACTTTCTATGTCATCGTCTTTCTCAACAAAATGGTCAAAATGAAACCCCATAGCTGAGGTTGAGGCTCCCTGACTAACAGTAGCATCGGAGGTACAGGGGCTGGCAATATTTTCAGGAGCATGGCTTTGAAACTCAAACTCCCTTAGTCGTAGTTCGTGCTTCCTCTGTAATCTCTTCTCCTCCTTTTCTGCTTCCCGGTCAGCCGCCAGTCTTCTTTCCTAAGCCTCAAGCTGTAACTTCTTAGTCTCAGCCTCCAATGCCTTAGCCTCTTTGTCAGCCTCAATCTGCAGCCTCTTAATTTCTTTATCAGCCTCAATTTGTAACTGTAACTTTCTTTCTTCTGCTAACTTCCTATCTTCCCTTTCAATATATTTGTCACACTCTGTAGTTACATATTGTATCAAAGCCTGACCCTCCATATTTATTTCCCTAGCCGTCAGCACAGCAGCCGATCTGAACTTGGCTAGATCTGCCATTCTATCTCACACACTCTACTAATTTCTAAAACAATTATAACTCTAATAATGTTCTAATTATCAAATAATAATCTTAATTAATTACTACTGGCTGTGAGGATTCATCAACTTTTACTTTCCACCCTAATTTCTCTTGATTAACTTTAATTTTATATGGACAATTAAATTTTCTACAATCTTATAATTAGTCAATCAAAATCTCTGAGTGAGCTACCTAATATGTGTTGTACTGGGAATTTTCCTAATGAGAATTTAAAATCCCAGACGAGCCTACCAATATATGTGGTGGGTTGATAATGTTAAGTGTGGTTGCTATGTTACCTAGTGTACTGATTGAGGTCAGCTGTGAAGGTCCCTGAAGATAAAAGTATATGTGAGTTTACAGAGTACCTTTCTGCTTCCACCCTTGACCTCAATCAGACTTATTCTGGACTAAATGAATGTTAGCTACGTTATGTCTAGGGTAATGAAATGTGGTGTGATGGTAACTGAATACACAAACACACACACACAATCGTTAATATTACTATCTATGATCAAGTCAACTAACACTGTGTTTAAAGTTTAAATTTACAATCTTTTTTTAAAAATTTATTTTGTCCTGAACCAAGATTTCTTATGGTCAGGACTTTAAACTCAAATGAATCACTTTAAATATATATTCAATTAAACATAAAATTTTCACATATATTTCAATTACATCAACTATTAATGTTATCACAAACTAATGTCTTTAGTGCCTGATGTCTGGTCGGGATGTATGCATCCTCTCACTGTCTAATCTGTCTATAAATCTTATATTTCACAATCAGGGTGAAGATGGAAAGTTTAATATTTGTTCACAGTTTTGAATATTTTTATTTTATTTCGTTGATGAATCTTCAGCAAGCCAAGTCTACAATACTCAGCTTGGCTTGTACAGATGAAGAAAATCGTCCAAGCCCACTCCTCGTATTCTTTGAGGTAGTAAAGTATGCTTCAACTAGAACATCTTGCCTTCTGCAGCAAATTTTTGGCTCTAGCCCCTTCACCCTGTTCTACATACATGAATAAACAAAATGACATAAAAGACAGGGATCAGATCTCTCTGACAGAACCTGCACCTCTCATCCAGGCTGTTATCAAATAGCACTAGTTCTCATCCTTCTAAGGACTGCACTGCATCTGAAATATTTTCTTAAGTTCTTTTTTCCATAAAATATAAGGTGGGTGATATTTTTCCACCTGATCACTTGCAAAGAAACAGCTGTCTTCTCCATTCCTGATAGTTTATCATGTGTTTTATTTCCTCCTCTAGGCCCTGGACTGTGGCTGGGGACCTAGAGTAAGTACTTCACTTACCGTAATCAATTTTTCTTAAAATGGCAGTATCAATCACTCAGAATTTTTTTTTAAAATGCAAAATTAATTATTTCTCGCTTACCACAATCAATGAAAATAGAACAGACACCAGCTCAAGTTCAGCTGAGCTGCGGCCAGACTAGGGCGTCTCACTTCTTAATATACTGTATTTATTAAAATGGACGCGTCATCAAACTTCTTTAGCCTTGCGTGCTGTTAGTTTGGACAGTCTTCTCAAGATGGTACCCTTTCCAACACAATTTTTCCTAACATTAACTATTCTAGCCAATCAGAGTACCGTCCCCTTTTTCAAATTTAAAAAAAATTGTCCAAATTTTTTGGTCTAAGATGTAAGGTATTTCTGTTTAGTCAGTCCCGTCCTAACTTGTCAATTCCCCCAAAATTAGACTTGGTTTTTGTGTCCAATTACAAAAACAATTCAACTTTGCCCTCTCTCGTTCGTTAGGACTCCTACTGCTAAGCTATTTTAGATTCTGTCCACCTTCCCTCTCCCTTGTCTCATGTAATTTTTTCTAGCATCCTTCTCAAGGACGTGAAAATGTAACTTTTAGTGTTTTGCAACACTTGCGTCTGTTGGTTAGTCTGTATCGAACAAAACAGTCCTCTTTGTCATAATTTCTAATCTATCTGTCCGTCTTTTTATTTGTAAATATATTCTTTGTCAGCAGAAGCTACGCTTTAAAACTAGCTAACTCTGGTGATCCTAAACTTATTATTAAGAAAGTACACATTTTTTCCATAACAAGGTTTTTGTTTTTTTCTAACTCAAATTCTTTACTTTCATAGAAAAATTAAACACCAAACTTACTATTAGCAGGGAGGAAGCCGTAATTATGGTGTGTGTTTATATCATTTTCTATAACGTTTATGTGTATATACCATGTATTGGGCTGGCGGAGTAGTTTTTTTTTTTTTTTTTTTCAAATATTCAAACTAGCGACACCCGTCTGGCGATGTCGCGTCGCGCAAATTCAAATCTCTAACGTTAGACACGCCATCATATTGTATCGCTCTCTCTATCTTATGCGTTAGTGGGTTTATCTTTCTATCCTACTTTTTCCCCACCCCGTCTAGATGCATAAACCTTTTCGGCACGCATGTTATAATGAGTTGGTTTCAATGACCCTAGAAAATGCTAGTATGGACTGTTTAAATCATGGCGTTTGGCGTCGGCGAGGACGCGGCCGCTTAACTTCCACCCATTTTTTTTTTTTATCCTTACAATTTATATTTTAACTTTTATTTTAAAAGGTGGAGAATTTTTATCGCTGTATCAATGTTATTTTACTACACTCCTCCTAACAATGGCATAGTCGATCACTAACTTCTCATTCTTTGTTGGTTCACATCTAGTGTATCCATGTATGCGCTTATGTGGGAACTTTGTGTTTGTAATGATCAGATTCTGCTCACTGCAGAATCTAAGGAGTCGCTTTCCATTGTCAATGAGAGTATCTTCTCCATATCTTCCGATAACTCCACCCCATCTAGCATGGTCATTTCCAACTCTGGCATTAAAATCTCCGAGCAAGATAACTTCATCTAGGCAGTCATCAACTGTCCTTCGAAGCAGCCCGAAGAATTCCTCCTTGACCTCTGCTCTCTCATGCTCATTTGGCCCATACACTATGACCAGGTTGACTATGGTTTCTCCTTCTTTTAGTTTTACAACCATTATGCGCTCCGAGACAAAGTTCCATCCCTTGATACTATCTTTCTGGTTTTTGGCCACAATGCAACCCACGCCCCCTTAAGCTCTTTCAGATGTGGGTACACCACTGTAGAGCAGCTTGTTGCCATCGAGATCCATAGCTCCTTGTCCTCTTTTTTGTTGTTTCTGTTATAGCCAGGATTTCTAATTTGGCTTTCCTCATCTCTTCCACCAGCTCCTCTTTTTTCCCATTTATACTTCTTGTGTTCCAAGTTCCATAAGTCGTAGTCCGTAGTCCGTTGCAGTTCGTTGCCTTTAGCATCAGTCCGGTTTTCTCTCTTGTAGTTCTCATAATCAAAAGTTTAAACCAAACATGTGATTGGCCTGTTGTGCCTTTGCATGGTGGAGGGGCTGCCTCATTATGGCCTCCATGCTGGCCGCCCTACTCCTTTTTCCAGCCACGCTTGGGAGCGGCCTAGGCGGAGTTGCAGCAGGTACCACAGGGAATACAATTTTGATTGGTTCTTCTGTATTGGGTGAGATGATTATGGTCCCATATCCAGCATTTATGGCCGCTTTAAAAGCTGATCTGTCTGGTTAAGCATGGATAATATTTTCTTCATATTGACAGATGGTTTCCATGGCAAGTGTTTTCAGCAGGGTAGGTATGTGTCTTTTTTGCGGGTTGCAGAAGGTTTGTACGTATTATTGTTCTTTTTATTTCTATGTGGGATGGTAAGTCAGGTACAGCTTGAGTAGGTAGTCTAGTCTCTGGTATGTAATGTTTCCCTGAAAGCTCTTGGCACCTTCTAGCGAAAGATGTCTTTTTAATGCGGTACTTGGAGTTGTGGTCGATGATAACATTTTTGCAGGGGTCATCCTTGTCAGCTCGCAAGAACCTTTCTGCCGTTAGGATAACTGATTTCTCTCTCCTTAGTTACAGTGGTTTTACATTGCGGAAATCTCACATGTACTGATGGATGTAGTTCGCAAGCCTCCACAGATAAATCTAAGTACCTAGTTGTGTATGCGAAACTGTAGTCTACGTGTTAGGCTGGCATTGGCTTACACAGGTAGAGAGTAATCCATAACTGAGCGCACGTATCTCAAGTACAGTTGTCATAGGGTGCACTGATTGGCTCCCCAATTAGAGCTTTCCAATCGCTTTATGAGGCTCAATCTTCTAGAAGCCTTTGCAGTCAGAGAGTCAACATGTGTTTTGTATGTGAGTCTTGTATCTAGCTGTATTCCCAGATAAATTTCTATCTTGGTAGTATCAAATTTTAAATCTAGTTCTCTTCTTACTGTTTTGTTGCTGAGTGTGAATATAGCGTAGACTGTCTTACTCGTGTTGATCACCATTTTCATCAAGCTGCAGTAGGTTGTTAGAGCAGCTAGTGCACGGCTTACTTTCTTTTGCAGTTTCTTTTGCGCTGTGTAATTCAAGGTGGTCTGCCAGATCATTTATGTATATGAGGAAATGGGTGCAGGTTAGAGCCGAGACTTGTGTGAGGCCTTCTTGGGTTGTTCTTTTTCCTAATGTTATTCCTTTGAACATTGTGAAAACTGTTTGATTTGTAAGGAAATCTATTATCCAACAATCTTCCTTCTATGCCAATCTTCTGCATCTTGGAAGTATAAAAACATCTCTCCATACTCAGAAATGCCGAATGCCTGCTTGAGGTCTACGAAGACTGCAGCTGTGTCACTTTCTATCTGTGTATGTCTTTGTGTGTATGTTTCTGTCTGTGTATGTCTGTGTGTATGCATGTGTCTTTGCTCGTGTCTTTACATTGTGCGCATGTCTCTGTGAATGTCTGCTTATGTGTTTCTCTGTCTGACTGTGTCTGTCTCTGTCTGTGTCTGTCTCTGTCTGTGTCTGACTGTGTCTGTCTCTGTCTCTGCGTGTATGTCTCTTTCTGTGTAGGTCTCTGTCTGTGCCTGTCTCTGTGATGTCTGTTTTTTTGTCTACCTGTCTTTGCCTCTCTGTATCTGTTCCTAAGTGTGCCTGTTTCTGTGCACGCTAATTTCTGTATGTGTCTGGCTCTATATGTAAAACTCTGTTTTTCTGCCCCTGTGTGTGTCTGTTTCTGTGTACGCCTATCACTTTGTGTCTCAGTCAAGGCGTGTTTATTTCTGTGTGTCTATCCTGTTTCTGCCTGTCTTTATGTGCATTTGTCTCTTTGACTATGTCTTTATCTGTTTTCTTGTTTGTATATCTATGTCTCTGTATATGTGTATGTGGCATTGTCTCGCATTTCCAATGTGCGTCATAATCATGTGAATCTGTCTTTTAACAAGCATCTATGTCTGTCAATCAGTATATCCCTGTATCTCAATGATTTTATCTCTATGTCTCTCTCCGTTTTTACTCCACTTCTTTCTCATCTGTTGTGACTCCATCTATCTCACCCTCTTTTTCACTTTCACTTTGTCGCTATCTATCTTGTTGAACTTTCTCTCTCTATTTCTCTTTTACTTTGTCTTTCTCTATTTATCTTTGTCTTTTTCTCCTTCGGTCTGCCTCTGTTTCTCTGTCCTTTATTGAATGTCTTTGGTGTTGCTCTGTGTCACTCTTTACATATTTCTTCTATGTGTTTGTATGTGTGTGTGTCTACTCTCGTCCTGCTAAAATCGCCCTACGGTAATTAACGTGACTCTCTTAGGTACTCTCACAAAATGTGTGAGACTGAGATAAAGAAATGGCTTAGTGATAAAGACACTATTTTAAATATTTTATAAAACTGTTACGCCAATCCTGATCAAGACAGCATCAAACTTGTACCCTTCCTTCATTCCATATCCTTTCTTTATGAGGTCATCACATGACGTTACACCCAGTAGAACCCCGTAGTCCCAGTTACTAACGATGTTACTCTCATCTACAGTCGAAGTGAATTCACCAACGTCTAGAGTTGGTAATGTTTGATTGTAGATGTCACAGATACTAGCCTTTATCTTGAGTGTCGTTGATGACCTTGGTTGTAATCCTACCTCAAGGGGATGGCGTCCATAAAACAACCATACTTTCATCTCACCATTATTTAAAATTCCAAGAATTCTTATCACACATGACTTCATCTCGTTGATGTGCCAAGGTGGACTGCAAACATTGTTTCCCTGACCTGACCACATCTTCAAAGTTCTCCACATAAAAATCAAATGTATATTTTCCGTGAGATGGAAGAGGTCCCTCTATCCGGTCTCTCACTATCTGAGCCTCTTTCTCGGTGACAGCAAAGATTTCACGTTTGGTCTTACATATGTAATCTGTTATATTATTCCCAGTCTGTTCAATTTTTGATCTCACCTGCTCCTGTCCTTGTTTGAGGTCATCAAATTTTTTGTTGACATTTTCGTGTTTGTCATTCAGAGATGTTTCCATATTTTCTATTTTCTTGACAGCTGCTGTCATGTTCTTCTTCAGAGCATCTATATGTTTAGTAAGGGAAGTTATTTGTCTTTTTACGTCCCCTTTGTACTTTGAAGAACCTTCTCTGTGTACAGCTTCAGAGTTGGTCAAATGTTGCAGGAGACCTTTAGTTGTATCAGAAGCTTTTGTTATTTTCTCAGTACATGTCTTTAATTCTCTCGTAAGTGAGTCTGTGCTTGTCTTAAGTTCTGCCTTAACTGTCTCTGTAATTATCCTAAATTTTGTCTCAACTCCGTCCGTCTTTGCCACATTGTTAGTAAGGGAAGTAATTAATGTTTTCATTTGTACTACCTCTCCTGTGCACTTTAAAGAATGCTGACTTTGTACTGCTTCAGAGTTGACCAAATGTTTATGATATCTTCTTTAACTGTATCAGCAGCTTTTGTTATTTTCTCAGTACACGTCTCCAGTTCTTTCTTAAGTATGTCAGTACTTGTCTTATATTCTGTCTTAAGGTAGAAGGATACCTTGATAGGGTAAAAAACTCAAATTTTCCTTTCAGAATCAAACAACCATGTGTATAGTGTTAGTATGGACTTAAAATTTTTGTCCACATAATGACCTCATTAATTATGCAAATTAGCTATCCAATATGGCCGCCGTAGTGAATAAATTATACACCTTTTTTAAAACATCATAACTATGTTATTTGTACAAGGATCTGACTGAAACTTGGCAAATTGAATCATTATATATAGCGTGAGTTTATGAACTAAAATGACAGAGATTGACAGAAAGGTTAATTTTTAATGAATTTTCAAAATTTATATTTCTGGAATGTTTGATATTTGTGCCTCATTATATATGCATGATGGTCATAAAACTAAAATTTTGAATTCAATTGTATCCATTTTAGGTCAGAATCTGTAAGATTATATGACAACCAACTGTTTTAATTTTCATGTCAATCGAATGTACGGATCCATAGATATCTTGTTTCAAAGATCACAAATTATGCTAAAAAGACAATTCCGAGAAAACAAAGAAAAACAGAAAAAGAACTCACAAAATGAAGTTTAATGAGCTCCTGTTGAATAAAGGTCTCCTTCTACTGCAGTTGCAGTGTCTATGAATCCCCTTTTTGGTGCTCTCAAAGTCTTTCCATTGCAATGTCCTTACTTGCTGAATAGATCCTGTGCAGCGTTCTCATGTATACTTTCGTTGCCATGGGTTGATTTGTGTCCATGTATATCGAAAAATTCTTCAATGCACTGTGCCCTTTCCCAATAGAACGCACAAATGCCACCATTCACACATTTACTTTCTTGTGTTTGTGAGTAGCTGAAGATGAAACAACAGAAGTATTGAAATTGGCATTCCATTCGCCACAGTATGTGCACTTGATACTGATTTCATGACAAAAGCCATCCCGAGTCTCTTTGACGATCTCACAGGTCAGTGAGTACTGATAACATTTGTCACATCTAAAGTTAACGCATAAAAACCCAAACAGAGTTTTACATCCATAAGGATAAACCCATTTCCTCTGTTGTCATTTTTAGCTTGTCCTTCACTTTCTTGGACCTTTATTTTCTATGCTGAGGAGCACTGTCATGAAATATTCTAATCCACATATATAAATTATTAGGTAAATATGAAGCCTAACAAATAAAATTAATAAAGAGAAGAGCAATGGTAAAATGACAGTGCTGTCCCAAAGAATGTACTCGAAATCCCCCTTGTTTTCTGCTTCGTCTGCAAATTGTAACGCTTTCACGTTGATAGTAAAGCTTACTGTATTATTACCCGCCTTCTTCAATGAAACGTGTGCTGTATTTCTTGGAAAAGCATTGAGACGTACTGCGTAATGACCTAAATTAACCCTAACATTAATTATACTGCGTTACCAAAACGAACGAACAGATGGACTAAAGGGATAAAAAGAGAAGGGAGAGGCAGAAAGCCGAACACTAAACCCGCTTCGCGCGATACACAATTACTACCATCACGCGTGTAAGTCTACATGCACTAATTTTTTTTTCAGACGGACAGTGATAAAATACACTACCCTTTCCCAGAGTTAGGTTTATAAATCATAACAGACTCTTATTAGAAAAGACAACATTATATGGGTTTACGTTTGAACACATAACAGTACCCAGACAGCACATCTTCTAAACAGGAGATAGAAGAAATTGCATATTTTGAACGCAGCCACGTAGCTCCTTTAAATTAGTATTTTTGGGTTCCTTAGGGTTTGCTGACAAATAATATGTAAAACGTTACGCAAATAGTCCAGGAATTAATAAATTATACCCAAAATAAAATATTGGGGGTGCCTGACAGCATAAAATCATTTCTGCTCATAAAATTTTTTTTATAACGTGTTTGAAAAAACCTTACGTTACATAAATAGCCTACCATGTAAACTCCAAATGATTGGAGCGCAACAAATGAAAGCCTAACCACGATTGGTCGGGCTATAAATACTATCTTGGTTGTTGGGGGAGACGGGAAAAGATAACATTTTTTCAAACACTTGTCGAAACGTGGCTCATTGGCCAGTCTCGCTGATATACACACTTGGGAGCGTTAGTTCGAGACCACTAATTCAAATAAGCTTGATAAAGCGACAGTACGTTGAAGCCAGCTCACATTTTTGCTAAAATAAAAGCCTGGAACATAGGCAGAACGGAATTTGTGCCAGTTTGTGCCAGAATTCATTGCTAATCAACGTATCTGTGTTTATTTCCATGAAATTGTGGTAAGCTTGAACCATTCAGTATCTTTTAATGAAAAATTGAATGTGAATTGTTGATTTATGCCTGTATATATATGTGTAGTTCAGTGGCAAACGTGAGGTAAAGCCTATAATGCTCCAGCCTGAACAGAGGGTGTCGGAGAGAAGTAAAACGGCATGGAATGGCCAAGTAGTACACTGACACCTGGATGATGGACTAGAAAGAAATAATGCTGGAAGTGCAGAGGCGTAGTAACCATTAAGAAGGTAATACTGGAATAAAGTATTTCAAATGAAGCTGACTGTTGGCCTAACGCTCTGAACGCAATGTTTGTGCTGTATTGTGATCAGTGTAAAAGAGAATATAAATTAGTTATGAAGTAGAAGGTACATCCTTCTTGATTTCAGGGACAGTGGTCTTGATGGTAGTGAGCAGCACCTGGTCAGAGATTTGCTGAATCCAGAGTCGGACAGCATACTCCTTGGTCTTTTTAGCTATCAGAGAGGTGTCTCCTGAGCCCAGAGGAGAATTCGAGCAGAGGAGTCCTTTCCTGCCGCCATCACTAAAGATAAGCAGAGTTGGCCAGCTGAGCTCAACATTATGTCCCCTCATCTTGAACTGATTTTTTAAAATTAACATTAAGAGGGGAATTTACTTGTCTTAAAATCAGGAACTGTGAACATCTACAATAATGGTCCCTAAAGACAAACTATTGAAGTCATGATGACAAATACCAACAGAGCTTGAACAAAACAAAACCAGTATTACCTCATTTTACCACTACACAATTGACACACATAGAACATTGGTAATAATATATGTCACTACAATATTCATATTAAATACATTCTGTACATAACTTGTAATTTAAATTGATTGTGATTCCTGGTTCCCTTGTAGTTGAATCAGGACACATATTCATTCATGCCAGTAATGAATACATATTGTTATTTGAAACGTTACTAGTGACTTCTTTAAGATATTCTCATAGAGTGTTATATGTATGTGAGTGTCACCGTGTTGTCAAGAGTAGTGGATTAAATTAAATTGTTTATCTGTCTGTTGTTGTGACTTACACTTCACCATACTCATACCCTAGACACATAACGTAGCATCACACTATTCCAGAATAATTCTGACTGAGATAAGAGATATGTGGTAGCAAGTAAGGTTATCTATAATACACTACTCTTAATAGATATAGATACCTTCACAGCTGATCTCAGTCAGTACACTAAGTTCCCTATAAGTATTTATAACATCCCACTTCACCACATATATTGGGGTCTCGCTCTTGGGATTTTGAATCTTTAACTATTAAAAATATTGGGGGTAATTCACTTCAGGGAATATAAGAATTAAAAGGTATCCTTGGGAGGAATTAAATAAGGTTGAGCTCACGGTGCCTGTGTTGTCCATTAGAGATTGAATTGTTGGTTAGACATTGTATTAAGTTACATAATAGACAATGGCGGACCTGGCCAAATTTCGATCTGCTGCGGTTCAGACTGCAAAAGAGTTAGGATTAGATGGGCAAGTTATGGTTGCCTATGTCACAACGGAATGTGACAAATTTATTGAACGCGAAGAAAGAAGGTTTGAAGCCGAAAGAAGGTTAGAGGCTGAAAGGGAAATTAAGAAGTTACAGTTTGAAGCTGAGGCTGAGACTAAGAGGTTGCAGATTGAGGCTGAGGCTGAGACTAAGAGGTTGCAGATTGAGGCTGAGGCTAAGAAATTGGAGGCAGAAAGAGAAGCAAAAGATTAGCAGCAGAGAAGAAATTAGCTGCAGAAAGGGAAGCCGAGGAAAGAAGACAAGCTGCAGAAGAAAGAAAGATTGAAATTAGGTGCAGAGAGGGAAGCAGAAAAGGAGGAGAAAAGATTACAAAGGGAACATGAATTACGACTAAGGGAGTTTGAGTTTCAAGGCCATGCTCCTGAAAATGGTGCCAGTCCCTTTGCCTCTGATGCTACGGTTACTCAAGGAGCCTCAATCTCAGCTATGAATTTTCATTTAGATCATTTTGTTGAGAAAGACGATGATATTGAGAGCTATATAAATAGGTACGAACTATTAGCTACCACGTATGGGTTGGAGAGAGAAAGGTGGAGCTTAAAGTTATCTCAGGGACTTCGTGGGGCAGCTTATGAAGTTTTTGCAAAAATGAGCAGAGGTGATCAGGAAAATTATGACATGCTAAAGCAGGCTCTTTTGTTAAGGTATGAAAAGAATGCAGAGTTTTACAGGAAAAAATTTAGGAATGCTAAACTACTGTCAGGTGAAACCTATCACCAGTTCTCTGCACGAATAGAGACATACTTGGAGAAATGGACTTCTCTGGGGAAACCCAAGATCTTAAGGAAATGGTCCTTATAGAGCAACTAAGAGAGTCCATGGCTCCAGACCTGAGAAAGTTTCTCATGGAACAAGGTGCAGAGAGGCTGGGTGAGTTGCTAAATGTTGCTGAAAGGTATCAAGCAGCTCAAGCAGAGGTAACAGGTAATAAAAAGAAACAGGTGGACAACTTTAGGGCACCACAGAACTTTAATAAATTTGATCCTAAGGATCAAAATAAAGGTAAGCACCAATTTGATAGGCCACGGTATGACAATAAAAATAAATTCCCACAATTCGATGAAAGGAAATATAATGAAAGAAAATCTTTCAACCAAGGAAAAAGGTGGTGTAAGAATTGTCAGATGGACAATCATGACACTGACCGTTGCAGAAGGAAACCTGTGTATATGGCAACCCTTCAGGTCAGGTCGACCTCAAGACAGGAGGAGGATATTATGTTAGATACCACTCCAGAAGAGATGAGGAAGGCACAGGCTGGGGATAAAACACTCAAGCCTTGTTTCAGAAAATTGTCAACTTGTCATACAACTCCAGGCAAGGGAGATTTTTACATGAAAAACAAGTTGATGTATAGGAAGACTGGAGCTAGATCCAAAGGTCAGGGACAGCTGGTTCTTCCAAAAAGATATAGGACAGAATTAATAAGGAGCCTACATGTGAAACCAGATGGGGACCATGAGAAGATAGGTACCATCATTCAAAAGGTGGCTCACAATTATTATTGGCCCAAAGCAAGATGGGACATTGAGAACTTTGTAGAAAGGTGTAGCATAGCACATGAGGGAACACCCACAAGTGGGAACATGGATCAGGACCTGGACACGCCATGGGGCAAAATCAGGCCTGATAATAAAAGGAAAAATAAATTTGATAAGGTGGACCAAATGGAATGGGAAGCCCCTTTTCACGGACAAGCTTCACTTAACTGTTTTACAATGGCCACTATGCGGAGAGTGCAAAAAGATGTCTTACCCCAGGATAAGCCGAAAATCCCTCAATCGGACTTAAACAAACTGGAGGAAGAGGATGTAGGGAGGAAATCTCTCATCAAGAATTTTAAGAGGGGAGAAAGCCCCAAAAGAAAAATTGGTAGCGGTCGTTTTGTGAATGATAATTCTGGGAGGAAAAATCATCACTATAAAGCTTCAAGTGGAAGAGACCATACCGGTGCATGGACAAATAGGTCCACACAATTAAAGGTCCATATGTAGCTTTGTTAAGAACGTGGACTGATGAAAAGGCAGAGGAAAACATTACATCTTCATACCAATATGTGAATGAGCTGACCACTCGGTTAAAAACTGGCTGGAAACTTGCCAATGAAAATTTTGAAACAAGCCAGGAAGAAACATGCTGCCTATTATAACAGGAAGGCGAAAGACAGAAATTTGGCTGTGGGAGAGAAGGTACTGCTTCTTTTGCCCGGGAGTCAGAATAAGTTACAAATTGGATGGCAGGGTCCATATACAGTTTTAGAGAAGGTATCTAGAACAAATTATAAGATAGATAAGAAGGGGAAAGAAAAAATCTATCATGTGAATCTCCTGAAGAAATATTTGGAAAGAGAACATCAGGAAGAGACACACTTGTTGACCTTGTCCATCGCCATGGAGATGAAAAAGGAACCACTTTCATCATTTGAATATCCATTACACCCCTGTGAGACAGCAGCACAGGTGAAAATCAGTACACATTTAACGAAAACTCAGAAAGAGAGAGTGCAACAGGTTCTAAATAATCATGCAGAGGTGTTAACAGACCGACCAGGGCATACAAACCTATTGGAATATGATATGAAACTCATAGACTCCACACCTGTCTGTATGAAACCATATTCGATTCCGTTTGCTAAGGAAAAAGCTTTGAAGGAAGAGATAGACTATCTATTGAAGGAAGGAATTATTTCGCACAGTGAGTCTTCGTATATTTCCGGGGTTGTACTCTTAAGGAAGCCCTCTGGAGAACATAGACTCTGTATTGATTACAGGAGACTGAATGCTATTACAGAAGGACGTGAGATCCTTTGTCTCATTATGTGGTTTCTACCAGAAGTATATCAAAAACTTTAATTCCATATGTGCACCGTTAACTGAATTGACACGTAAAGGACTTCCAGATCGCATTACATGGACACCACAATGTGAAATGACTTACCAAGAATTGAAGGAAAAGCTCACAAGTAAACCCATTTTGAAATTACCTGACTTAAGTCAAGAATTCATAGTAAGGACGGATGCAAGTAAAATTGGGCTAGGTGCAACTCTACTACAGAAATCAGATGCATTGGATGGGGAATTAAGCCCAGTGGCATATGCTAGCAGAAAGTTGAATAAAGCTGAAATCAACTACTCAACTAGCGAAAAAGAATGTCTTGCAGTAATATGGGCAATAAAGAAATTCAATATTTATCTATATGGGAAGGCATTTAAGTTGCAAACTGACCACAAACCTTTATCGTTTTTAGCACAGGCTAAGCATGAAACTCTAGGTTACTCCGATGGTCTTTGCTTCTGGCTCCATATAATTTTAGCATTGAATATATATCTGGAAAAACAAATCTGGGAGCGGATTTTTTAAGCCGCCATCCGTGTGATGAGAATCACCGTAAACCCCAGAAATAATAATAAATTTCTCTATGTGTATATAGAATAAAGGACTGACATATAATGTCTGTTTTAAGAGGGGAAGGTGTCATGAAATATTCTAATCCACATATATAAATTATTAGGTAAATATAAAGCCTAACAAATAAAATTAATAAAGAGAAGAGCAATGGTAAAATGACAGTGCTGTCACAAAGAATGTACTCGAAATCCCCCTTGTTTTCTGCTTCGTCTGCAAATTGTAACGCTTTCACGTTGATAGTAAAGCTTACTGTATTATTACCCGCCTTCTTCAATGAAACGTGTGCTGTATTTCTTGGAAAAGCATTGAGACGTACTGCGTAATGACCTAAATTAACCCTAACATTAATTATACTGCGTTACCAAAACGAACGAACAGATGGACTAAAGGGATAAAAAGAGAAGGGAGAGGCAGAAAGCCGAACACTAAACCCGCTTCGCGCGATACACAATTACTACCATCACGCGTGTAAGTCTACATGCACTAATTTTTTTTCAGACGGACAGTGATAAAATACACTACCCTTTCCCAGAGTTAGGTTTATAAATCATAACAGACTCTTATTAGAAAAGACAACATTATATGGGTTTACGTTTGAACACATAACAGTACCCAGACAGCACATCTTCTAAACAGGAGATAGAAGAAATTGCATATTTTGAACGCAGCCACGTAGCTCCTTTAAATTAGTATTTTTGGGTTCCTTAGGGTTTGCTGACAAATAATATGTAAAACGTTACGCAAATAGTCCAGGAATTAATAAATTATACCCAAAATAAAATATTGGGGGTGCCTGACAGCATAAAATCATTTCTGCTCATAAAATTTTTTTTATAACGTGTTTGAAAAAAACCTTACGTTACATAAATAGCCTACCATGTAAACTCCAAATTGATTGGAGCGCAACAAATGAAAGCCTAACCACGATTGGTCGGGCTATAAATACTATCTTGGTTGTTGGGGGAGACGGGAAAAGATAACATTTTTTCAAACACTTGTCGAAACGTGGCTCATTGGCCAGTCTCGCTGATATACACACTTGGGAGCGTTAGTTCGAGACCACTAATTCAAATAAGCTTGATAAAGCGACAGTACGTTGAAGCCAGCTCACATTTTTGCTAAAATAAAAGCCTGGAACATAGGCAGAACGGAATTTGTGCCAGTTTGTGCCAGAATTCATTGCTAATCAACGTATCTGTGTTTATTTCCATGAAATTGTGGTAAGCTTGAACCATTCAGTATCTTTTAATGAAAAATTGAATGTGAATTGTTGATTTATGCCTGTATATATATGTGTAGTTCAGTGGCAAACGTGAGGTAAAGCCTATAATGCTCCAGCCTGAACAGAGGGTGTCGGAGAGAAGTAAAACGGCATGGAATGGCCAAGTAGTACACTGACACCTGGATGATGGACTAGAAAGAAATAATGCTGGAAGTGCAGAGGCGTAGTAACCATTAAGAAGGGTAATACTGGAATAAAGTATTTCAAATGAAGCTGACTGTTGGCCTAACGCTCTGAACGCAATGTTTGTGCTGTATTGTGATCAGTGTAAAAGAGAATATAAATTAGTTATGAAGTAGAAGGTACATCCTTCTTGATTTCAGGGACAGTGGTCTTGATGGTAGTGAGCAGCACCTGGTCAGAGATTTGCTGAATCCAGAGTCGGACAGCATACTCCTTGGTCTTTTTAGCTATCAGTGAGGTGTCTCCTGAGCCCAGAGGAGAATTCGAGCAGAGGAGTCCTTTCCTGCCGCCATCACTAAAGATAAGCAGAGTTGGCCAGCTGAGCTCAACATTATGTCCCCTCATCTTGAACTGATTTTTTAAAAATTAACATTAAGAGGGGAATTTACTTGTCTTAAAATCAGGAACTGTGAACATCTACAATAATGGTCCCTAAAGACAAACTATTGAAGTCATGATGACAAATACCAACAGAGCTTGAACAAAACAAAACCAGTATTACCTCATTTTACCACTACACAATTGACACACATAGAACATTGGTAATAATATATGTCACTACAATATTCATATTAAATACATTCTGTACATAACTTGTAATTTAAATTGATTGTGATTCCTGGTTCCCTTGTAGTTGAATCAGGACACATATTCATTCATGCCAGTAATGAATACATATTGTTATTTGAAACGTTACTAGTGACTTCTTTAAGATATTCTCATAGAGTGTTATATGTATGTGAGTGTCACCGTGTTGTCAAGAGTAGTGGATTAAATTAAATTGTTTATCTGTCTGTTGTTGTGACTTACACTTCACCATACTCATACCCTAGACACATAACGTAGCATCACACTATTCCAGAATAATTCTGACTGAGATAAAGAGATATGTGGTAGCAAGTAAGGTTATCTATAATACACTACTCTTAATAGATATAGATACCTTCACAGCTGATCTCAGTCAGTACACTAAGTTCCCTATAAGTATTTATAACATCCCACTTCACCACAAGCACAGAGGCTTTATAGCGTCACTATTGACAATAGGTGTCTCATTTTCAGGTAACGGTTTGTTGGTGTACCTATTTCCAAGGAACTTACTTTGTCTTATTTCCCATTGTGAACAAAAGAAGCTCTGCTAACTACTATTATACAGAATGAGTATAAAACTAGCAATAAATAGAGTTGATGTGGGTGAAAATGCACAATGCATGTATCAAATGTTGAGATTTACGATCAAAGCTTTCTAGACACACACTTTTGAAAAATTCATAAGAAATCATTGAGTGATTACCTTTGGAAAAGTTATAAATATCTTTTTCCTGTTGCCTCAGTATAATTATAATTTCGCAGTTTTACAATTACGCACCTTCATGTTGGGTCATTATTAACATGGTAACCAACTATAAACATTGGTTGCTATGCAAATCACTCAAGGGGGTGTGTGTAGAAAAACACTGATTCCTATCATACCAGAGTATCTCTAAGCTTCTATGAATTATTTTTAGTACAAGAACATGTTGACGGTGATTTAAAGCATGAAAATGAAAATTGTTGGATTTTTATTTTTTTTAATCTTTTGTGGGTATCCTTCTACCTTAAGTATGTCAGGAACTGAGGTCAGTTGTTCTTTTAAAACACGAATAGTATCATAGAGCCTGGTTATATCTGTACGACTGTTAATGAAATATTCTTCCACTTTCATGATGGAGTCTATGGTTTCTTCCAGAATTTTCTCTACTCGTGCATTATTTGGTTTTTCCATGTCTGAGACTGATTTATAGACATGTTCAGTCTTATTCCACAGATCTAGAACTGCTTTGTTCTGTTTATCCAATGTGTCAGTAAGTTTTTCCTGCAGTTTAAACAGCTTCTCTGACATCTCTCCCTGCTGTTTAACCAAAGTGTTAGTTACCTGCTCCTGCTGTTTAGCTAAGATGGTCATCACCTCTCCATTTTGATCTGTTCCTTCATTAGTTTGTCTAATGAGCTGTTCTAATTTTAAATTGACAGTTGTATCAAGATCAGTCAATCTATCATCTATCCGGTTATCCAACCACACCAGCTCTGCCCTCGTCTGTCCTCTAACAACATGTAGAATGGTCTTTAAATTCTCTTTCTCGTGATCTACAAGTTCAGTAATTTTGTTCTCAAGTAGAGTCTCTATTTTTCGTGACCACCTGGTCAAGTTATGACATGTTTGTTCTGTATCTGTCATTTGAGTTTTCATTAAGTTTGTTCTATCTTCCAACATCTGAAGTTTATCTCTGGTCTCGTTAATAACATGACTCAGATCAACTGTGGACTGTGTCATCTGATGTAAAACTTGATCAGTGTCGGACACCCTTGTAGGGATCATATTTACAGCGATTTGTCCTTGTCCCTGAATGTCACGGAGACGCCGCAGGATTTCGTTCTGAGCTCCTCTCAGTTGGTCTCTCATGAAAATCTTGCCGTGCTCAAGTCTGACTGCCATCTCAGAAAGTTTTTCACCCAGTAGATTTTGTGTCATAGATTGTTGGTCTTGTACCTGGTCTAAGCGCTTCATGACCTGGTTGAGCAGATCTGTCACATGACTTTCCATCTTTAGATTAAACAAAAACATATCACATTAATCAGATTACTAGACATTTTCCTCCCGCTAACTGACAATGTTAAATTAGAGTTTAAATAAATAAATAAAATTATATATAAATCAAGGCCTCAAAAAATACATTAACATAAGAGGATACAAATTATTGTTACCACAATAGGAGCCTAAAAGAGAAACTGTATATTAAAATTGAGATATCAAGTGTATGTAATGTTTCCTCCTGTTTCCCTGCTTATCGTCACAAATCGAGAATACAACAATCAATCAACACCCCATAGCTCCTCAATGATCACATGACGTCAACAAACACGTGATATGTGCTCCTGTCACGTGCCATTAACTCAAGTTCTTTCCATGTCGTCCTCATTATTTCCACTTCTGTCTCCAGTTCACCGTGTGTATTTGGTCGACCTCTGACCTCTGCTTTCTCTGGTTATTACAAAACAAGGACTACCTTGTAATGCTATCAACACGTTTCCTCAATGTGTGTCTTATTTATCACCAGCGTTTTCTTTTCATCTCTTATTCCCTGGCACTTGTATGGTTTATGTCATCAGTTCCACATTATTGACCTTGTCATATCACTTCAATCCTTCTATTCTACAAAAGAGCTCATTCATGAAAGCCTGTAGTGTTATAGTTGTTGTATTTATAGTTGTCCATGTTTCAGATTCTCTTTATCTCCATATATTTCCCAATGCAATAAAAGCTCCCTTTGCTTTCTGTATATTTATTTTGATGGCATTATCTGTCCTTCCAACTTTGTCTCTAATGCTCTCAAGATATGTCTATGATTCTACATCTTTTAGTGCTGTTTCTTTACGTCCTACCTTTTTATCCTTTCTTGCAATTATTTTCATTATCTTTGTCTTTTCCTACATGTATTTGCAGACAATTTACTGTGATCTCTCATCGAGTATTTTCATGTTATCTTGTATCTGATTGCGATTATGTGACAGAAAAGCCAAGTCATCGGTAAAATATAGATCATTAAGCAATTTAGTCACATTCCACTGGATTCCATTTCTGTTGTGTGACGTCGATGTTTTCTTAACCCAATATATTGCAAGTAAGAAGAGAAATAGACAAGAGGCATCCCTGTCGCACTCCAGTGCTTATCCCAAAAGGTTCTGCAAGTTGTCCTTCATGAAGCATTCTACATGTTATGTCTTAATGCGTTACCTTTATTAAGTTAATGATATCACCCTGCCTAACACCAACGGTGGTCCTGAACTCATCTGACTTATCGTTTGCCGTCCTCACAAAATGTTTGCAAGTCTTGTAGAAGCTCTTGTCACGGATTGCCTCCCCTGCTTTGCAGTAGTGCTGCAATAATGGCTAAAACTCAAGAGTATCTAAACTGGGTCATCAAAGGTGTTTGCCTCCGCACAAGAATACTCTTGTCAGAGATGTCGATAGAAGTGTACGACGCTTCTATCTGAAGGGAACATTCACAAGATATTTCAGAAGTCAAGAACCATGTGGAATAGCGTTGAGCAAAGGTTAACTTATATCTGTCCGTCGTTTTTTGTCAAAGATTTAAGCAATGATTTTTAGCCCGTTCAAGCTCCCAGCTGAATTAATTCAGCGAATTCTTCTTATAATGGTATAGCTCTGTTTAGAGGTAAATATATATATATATATTAGAGAATCTGGCTCATACGTTTGCTTTCATACATACAACAAAATGATTCTTTAGTTGTAAAATAATAGGTAATAAATTTAATAATCAATTAGTATTAACAGTTTAAAACAAATTATCTGCTGGTGATTTTTATATTGGTATCACATTTTCTCTTCACCGAGATTTAGGGTGAGGATATAGTTCAGAAAATGTATGTTCTTTTTCCTGGTGTCTTTTTATGAGCACTTAACTTTTAGGTGAGTCCTGCAGCAGTGATTTTCGTCATTGCTTGGTGATGAGGACATTTCTTCACGCAATTTGTCCGATTTAAGCGGTTGTTGTTGATTCCCTGCGTTTCACTCACAACTAGCTTTGTTCCACGAACATTTGGACAAAATAGAAAGAACAAAATGTCTCTGCTAAGTACACTGAGTTGGATGCTTAACAGGCGCATCTTCTCGTTGTTCACCAACCAATGTTGATCTCTCAGAAGAATTACATTCTTGAGTATACACAGTGCAACTCAGGAAAGATGAATTGAAATCACAACTATTCCTCTGGGTATTAACTGGGAAATGTGTCTGGACAGGGCGAATAATGATTTGAGTATGTACTAACATTAACAAGTTACATATATCTCACAAAATGATATGCTACACTTGAGGCACATGTGATGTAATCATCACTCAACACTGCTCCAGTCGGAGTCTGGGGTCATCTCTGCTGTCGGATTTCCCGCACGACCAGCCAGGAGAAGTCACCAGCGCTTGCTGCAGTGGTTTATGAATATACTATTTTCGTATCGTGAGGTTGCCAGTCTCATATTTAACCACTTATCAAGTAAAACATGTTAAATTCACATTTGTGAAAGAAATGTTCATAACTTAACCCAAAGTGGGTTATACACAATCACCTTGCACAGTTTTTAGAATAGAGATTGCCTCCCCTGCTTTGCAGTAGTGGTTCAACAGTGGCCAAAACTCAAGAGTATCCAAAACGGACTTCAAAGGTGTCTACCTTCGCACAAAATCACTCATGGCAGACATGTAAATAGAAGAAACAAAACGCTTATATCTCCAGGAAGTCTTCACAAGATGTTCAGAATAAGCGAGAACAATACTGCTTTGGCTGAGTATGTTAACTCTGTAATTCTGCCGACGCTTTTGTGAAGGATTTAAGCACTTATTAATTTCAGCTCGTTTAAGCCCCCACCTCTGAATACTCAGTGGCATTCTATTATTCTAGTATAGCTCTGTTTAGAGTGCGTGTAGTAATTTGAGAAAAACATGCAGTAACTTTAAATCATTAAATCGAAGTTAAATTAGTAACATTACAAATAACAAAATTTAATAATCACTTTAGGTTTTAACAGTTTAAAAATAATTTGAATAGTTATGGATCAAGAAAAGTTATCATCACGGTCGTTATGGATTGTGAAATGTTACAAGACGTTCAAGTGGCAGCATAGATTTGAACTTAGCTGCCAATGACGGTTCTGCTCCTTCTTATGGGTTGGTTCTTTTCACACTGTTCACGCTCGTCCCTGATCAAGGTTGTCGGGTGTAGCTCTTTTTCCAGAAATGTCAAGGACAGTCTACAACGTGGATCCTTCGCCTTAAAGCTTAGGCCACTGTTTCCTTCTTTTTCCAGATATAGTACTTTCTGCTAGTAACACCAATAACTATGGTAAAAGAATAGAACGAAACGCTCTTCTGAGTATGGCGTTCTCCAACCCATAGTTATGGGTTCCTATCTTCCCATACCACCATCCCAATTAACTCAGAATTTACCCTCGACAAGAATTGAATTTAATCCCTCGGGATAAAACCTTCATTACATTTAAATAGAATAGCTTTCATAGTTACTTTATATTTAAATGAAAAGGTTAATCATACAGATAGAGTCTGTTTACATATACATCTCTACTGATTGAAACGTGTTCACAATATAAATTGAATATGTCTTCATTTATGTTTTACACTGATTGAAATGTTGGAAACTTCTATTTACTTTAAAATGAATATTTTCACATAGACATTTACACTGGTTTAAAGCTTGAAAACTTACATTACTTTTAAAGTGACTGTGTTTATAGGGACATTTACACTGCTTTTAAAATTTAAGTATTATAATTAGAATGTACATCATTTCCTTCATCTTTCCCTCCCTGATCCGTATGGAACCTGGAAGTACTTTATGCTTTTAGTTCTATTTACGAAACTATCAATAAAGCAATCACCAGCCCTTTCAGTGGTGGTTCATGAATCATCATTCTACACGCTGAGGTTGACAGCCTCAAATGACTGTGACATCCACTAGCGAATTTCCCACATTATACTTCACATGGTAATATATACATCCTTATAAATACTCCAATAAAAGGTGTCCGGTATGTTAAGAAGAAATTCTGAATTCTAATTCTTCACTGTAGCAAGGTCTGGTATCTTGGCGAGCGATTCCTTAAGTGAAATAGCTTGAGAAAATGGTCAGATTATATTTACTGCCTTCCCACGCGTAAGTTATGCGCCCCTCGAAGGATCAGCCAATCTGATTTGAATATGTTGCATGACTCAGTTAATGCAAAATTTCAAACATTACTTTTCTGAAAATGAGGTGTACACATCCGCTTGCCCATGGATACAAACTTACGAACATGTCGGTAATCTCATATAACAACGTGTTCCCAATGTAACAATCATTACTGTTATCAGGAAGTAATCTCGTATCTGTGTCTGTCCATCAGTTGTCTCCCCGCATTCCAAGCTTTGATGATGAGCACACCAGTGTCTTATCAGTCTTATCAGTGATTTAGCACTGCGCTGAGGCGATTTACGTGTTAATCTGTGTACTGATATCCGCTGCGCCCACGAAAGCCAACATGGTTATGTCGCTGCCAGTCATTTCAACGCAGGGAGAAATTGATAACAACTAGTCGTTTCTACTTTGCCCTGAGAAGGTTGTAAGGAAAATACATAATATCTGCTACATTTAATAGAAAAAAAGAAAGAAAGTGTGACAAATGAAAGCACCCAATAAAATCAGTACCACAAATGTACCGATAATGCCGGTGTGAAACAAAGATCGATAGGGGCCGCATCGTTCTGTCACAGCTCCTGGGTACTTTGTTAAACGCTTTCTCCAGATCCAGAAACAACGATGCATCTCACCTTTATACTCAAGATCCGTTTCACTCTGCTGCCTGAGTTTGAGGATATGGTCATGAGTACTTCGGTTAGCTCAAAAAACCACATTGGGCTTCATCCATTTGTGGTTCAGCTAGGCGTCAGAGTCTCTGCTCCAGGATTCTAGAGTAGATTTTACTGGGGACACTGTCGTGTGGTGTGTGCTGGGGCAACTACGACAGTAGTTTTTGCCAGGAATAGTCTATTGAGATATTAGGTATACGGTCTCTAGAAATTGGCTCGTTAAGAAAGAATAAAGACCTATTCGAGATAGGGACAAGAAGACAGGAATGCGAATGCTTTCCACTGGACAGTGTTTTCAAATTAATTATGGAAAGAGTTCTGTTTCCCCACGACCTTAACTTCTGCCCTTAGATCCCGTAACAGAAAAAGCCCCCAACCTCATCTGAGTAGAGAAATGTTCCTATAGGTGGATATGTAACACCGACAGCACGAGTGATACATTAACAAACTAGATAATAATCAAACGATCGTTGGGTTTATTAATGAAATATCCACACATATAGGGTTAGTAATGGTTAGAACGTGATGATGGGGAAAGACGATTCACACAAAACACACAGATGAGATATTAAAATTGCAGGTAATTAAGTAGTAGTTAATTAAGAATGAACTGGTGTAAAGCGAAATGATGATGATGTGATATGATACGTGTTACCAAAATGGTGAGTAATCAACACAGTCCATGTGTCTCTAAATGCTTCTCATGGATTCGATGATTCACATGTATGCATAAAATGTCCCAAGTTGTCATACGTTATGTCGAGTGGGGTATCTCTAAGTCGAGGACGTTCTGATGAAAACTGTTGTCGGACTGAGAACGTTGACGAAAGAGATATATATATTCCTTCACTGCTTGAGTATATCTCTGTAGTGTTGATCAACAGTTAATAGCTGTCATATGAACAAAAGGTCTGTTGTCTAATCTCCCGAGGGTACGGGTCAGGCTGGATATCTTCACGAAATGTTAGTGATATGTAGACTCATAATTTTGCGTATGTATTCGTGATTCATAAAATATACTTTAGAGTCTGCTTCATAGAATGCGCTTAAGAGTGCGTTGCACTTGGTATAAATATGAGATTCCACTTTTGAGCTCTTTTGATTGACTTCAGATAATAATGATCTCGAGTGATTTGAATTTGTGATGACTCTGTATTGAACTTGTGAGCCAGCAGTATATGGGTGACGAAAAATGCTGCGTCCACCTTCTGACTTGTGGGTGAGAATATATTCCTTTTAATTGAGGAATGAACGATGTCCTATGGCGAATTCTGCTAGCCAAATGTCCGTTTTTGATAACTTATTTCTGGTTAGACGTCAGACACGTTACGTGTAGACTCAGACTTCTGATGAACTGAAGACACACAAAAGTCTTCGTAAGTTTTTCACATTTAACATCACTGGTTGACTTTTATTCATACTACTGCTCATTATTGATCTCTCTCTGAGTTCGATTCAAATGATGTTAAATATCTTGTGCATGAGAGACTGTGATGATGATGAAGGTGAAGTATGAACTATTAATTACCTCCTATCATTCTATCATCTTCTAGGAAAATCTTCTGATTTTATTAATCAGTTATGAAAAGAATTAATTGAAACTCTATCTTTCGCACATTTAGCTGTGAGGTTAAACTAAACAAAGAATAAGAAAAAGTAGTAATAATCTGTATAAGATCTACTAACCTTATTTTCCCTTCCCAAAAGCCTTTACGAACACAATTCACCACAGAAATCAATTATTATCCACTCTAAATAAACACGTGTTTTTAGGCTAGGCGTTATAGGGATTTCTCTACCTCACAATGTAAAAACTAGACTCCTTTCTCTAGCAAGCTACGCGGTAGATTATATTTCTGGAAGTCCAATGTGGGTTTCTTAGACCCGTGACGTACAGCTCCGCCCATACAACCAATCTTTAATAGTCCCTCTGGTCACTCATTCACAGGATCACTCTTGTCCCCTGTCAGTCCAAACGTGGGTGTGGTAATTCGCGACCAACTTTCGTTGCCTGGCTTGTTTGACCAATAGGTAGTGAGATAATTGGCTGGCCAATGCAAAAGTGCTGTCACATTTCTTGCTGGTTGTTTATTGTTTTCACCTGGCCAAGCTGGGCGTCCAATGTGGTGACCCGTCGCTTGTCTGGACAGCGGCCGAACAAAAGATAACAACAGTCCACAGAAATTATAGCATGAGACGTTTTCACCTGGCCAATCTGGGCGTCCAATGTGGTGACCCGTCGCTAGCAACAAAGATAACAACAGTCCACAGAAATTGTATAATGCCCAGATGTCTGATTTGGATGATCAGATGTGTTTTCACCAGATTTATCCCGATGCAATGTGGGCTTCAAACGATGATATCGGGTATGGGGACTCAATCAAAAGACTTTATTTTACCACCGATGAAAGAACAAATGCGGTTCTCTAGATACCGGTCGCTAGTAATCAAAACGAGGAAATAGCAAATGTGGGATAGCAAATGTGGGATGAAAGAGCACAGATGTGGGAAAAAATAAAATACGAGAGATGTAGGAAAAGATAGAGCTTTAAGGCCTTGGCGCTCGTTTATCACAGACACTGAGAAGCAATAAGCCGCTATGATTTTTATATTGTCGGTTGTCACCATTTTTGACAACGGGTGTTATGATGGCAATTTCCCAATCCTTTGGTATGGTCTTGTTGCACCATGTTGCCTGTAGGACCCTCATGAGTAATAGGTTCCCTACTGCCCGTGTACTTAACAATTTCTGGAATTACACCTTCATGCCCTGCTGCTTTGCCCATCTTGATTTTCTCCAGTGCTGTCTTCAGTTCCTCCATCTTGATGCCATCGTCACTACCATTGGTTTCCTTTTCTGTGATAGTGTATATCTTTTCTGAGGCTTGACCTTGATCACCACCACGGAGATCTGAGAAATATTCTTTCCATCTTTTCATTACTTTCTTTAAATTTAAGAGGGCACTGTTTTGCTTCATAATGTTCTTTTAGATGGTGTAGAGCAATTTGTATGCTTTTTTTAAGGGTTTTTTTTTTCTAGCTTTTCTCCAAATTCTTCCTAAGATTTCTGTTTTGCTGCTAGCACCTTGTTCTTTACTTCTTTTCCGAGTACCGTATATTCTCTATATTTCTCTGTTTTTCCTGCTGTGTTTTTAGCGTCTAAGAAATGTTCCCATGCCTTTTTATTTTCTCTTATTTTCTCTTTAACTTCCTCTGTCCACCAATGTATCCTTTTTCCCGTCTTCCCAAGTCAAACTTCACCACATGCTTCTGCTGCAGCTGCTTTTATGATGTACTCGAATTTAAGCCAGAGGGTTTCCAGGTCATTAGGTTGTTCTTCGGTTTCTCACTGCTGTCGCAATAAGCCCCTGATACCTGGTCTTAGCGTTTGGCTCTCTCAGATTGCAGGTCTTAATATTCCTTTCTCCTCCTTGATTATTTAGTTTCTTGCGTAACGGTGGACAATGCCTAGGCCGAGCAACTCTTTTCAGTCGTTATTTTAATCGTCAGCTAATTGTGATCACTTCACAACTCTGGCCCTTTCAGACTCTAGCATCCCCCACATATCTAAATGAACTTTTCCTTACAATTGCAAAGTAGATTACTGATTTCTCACTCTTTGTTGGTTCAAATCTGGTGTGTGCATGTATGCGCATAAGTGGGAATTTTGTGTTCGTAATGATTAAGTTTTGCTCAGTGCAGAACCTAAGGAGTGGCTCTCCATTGTGATTCAGGCTAACAAGTACAGCAGATATAAAAACTGTGATACAATGTGTGTATTTTGTGAAGGGCGTATGAAAATACAATAATGTAGAATACTTACATGTCTTGAGTGGGATTTAGAGACAAACATATAACAGGATAAAGAAGAAATGGGAAGACTGAAGGATTGTGTAGGACAAGAAAACTTGGCATGGATTTGTTGAAGGTCTCTGCTCTACAGGGAGCAAAAAAACAATTATGAATGACATGAAAATTAATAAAACAGAATACGTACATTTGAACAAACGCAAATAAGTCAGGTCACAACTAATCGTTAGCAGCCAGACGTCTTAACTATGACTGTAATGATCGAATCCTGTCTCTCAGAGCTGTCACATAGTTTCAACCTCTTTAATGTGTCCTGGTCTGGTTTATAAAACACATTCCACATCAGTCTAGCTGTATGGCGGTAACACATGGCCTTTCTCATGATAATAACTACGACCGTTCTGGTTGAAATATGTTTCATGAAGTAACTCAATGTTTCTCAAAATTAGTTTTCCCAAGCGGGAACTCATCAAGTAATGTTTCAAGCCCATCTGAACACCTACGACGTAATTCTGTTTCCTCTACAGCATTGCCACGAAAGTTTATAAGAGATTATATATATATATATATATATATCAGAATCTTTATTCTCCCTTAAATACATTGACATATTATAATATAATAAATTAAACATATCAAATAGGAGAATCATTCAAAAGCAGTAGACCACAAACTGAGGAAAGAACAAGCAGGATTTAAAAAGAACAGAAGATGTGTAGATCATATATTCACTCTCAGGAACATTATAGAGCAGTGCTCAGAATGGCAAAGACAGCTGTACATTAATTTCGTTGATTTTGAAAAGGCTTTTGACAGCATACATACGGAGAATTTATGGAAAATACTGAGGGCTTATGGAATTCCAAGCTGCATAGTGTCAATCATAAAAAGCCTCTATGCCAACTTTACGTGTAGTGTTGGGCAGAGCAACCTAACCTTTGAGGTGAAGACAGCAGTACGACAGGGATGCCCCTTATCAACCACTCTATTTTTAACAGTCATAGACTGGGTGATGCGCCAGACAACAGAGGCCAGTCCAAGATGAATAAGATGGACTACATTTTCTACATTGGAAGATCTGGAATATGCAGATGACATTGCACTAATAGCACATTCACATCAACACATCCAGGAAAAAACGGATAGACTTAATAAGTTTAGCCAGCAGGTGGGCTTAAACATCAAATTAAAGAACTCAGAGGTCATGACGCTCAATGTGAGCAACCCTGAGCCCATATCAGTAAGGAATCAGCAACTGGTACAGACAGACACCTTCACATACCTAGGATGCATAGTAACACCAGACGGCGGGGCAGGCAAAGACATCAACATCAGAATGAATAAGGCAAGAACAGCCTTTTTTAGCCCAAACAACATCTGGAAGTCCTCTCAGTACAGCACAAGCACAAAATTAAGATTATATCAGAGCTGTGTGCTTTTTGTGCTTCTCTATGGTGCGGAATGCTGGAGAGTTACAGAGAAGGAAATGTCGAAATTGTCCTCTTTTCACACAACATGCCTAAGAAAAATTAACCGAATCTTTTGGCCGAATACCATCACCAACCAAGATCTGCTTACTCGGAGCAAGCAAGAGGACATGCACACCATCATAGCTGGCAGACGCTGGAGCTGGGTTGGCCATGTCCTCAGAAGAGACCCCGATGCCATCACAAGAACAGCTATGCTTTGGACCCCTGAAGGAAAACGAAAAAGAGGCCGACCAAAAACAACCTGGCGGAGGACTGTGGAGGCTGAGATGCAAAGAATGAACTAGAGTTGGGGTACTGTACGAAGGGTGGCCACCGACCGAGCAAAGTGGAATCAATTTGTTGTTGCCCTACAAGACGTCACTATGCGTGATGGCCACTGACTGCTTTGACGGTCGGCGGCTAAGGATCAAAGAAGAAGAAGGAGAATCATTAGAATTGACAACAGTGTGGAATGTGTCTCATGTAGTTCAGTATTGCTGTGTGTGTGTGTGTGTCTGTGGGTGGGTAGAAGGGTGGGTGTGTGCGTGCGTGCGTGTGTGTGTGTGTGTGTCTGTGTGTGAATGTTTTATATCTTACATGTATATATCTTACATGCATGTGTGTGACACATTAAATACAACAATGGTGTAATATATTAAATAGAACTTATCATTCATGTAGGAGATTCGATTTAACAACTTAACATTTAGGAGATTAGGTTTAACAACTTATCATTTAGGAGATAAGATTTAACAACTTATCATTTAGGAGATTAGATTTAATAACTTATCATTTAGGAGATTAGATTTGGTAACTTATCATTTAGGAGATTAGATTTAACAACTGACCATGTAGGAGATTAGATTTACCAACTTATCATTTAGGAGATTAGATTTAACAACTTATCATTGTCGTAGATTTGTGATAGGGGAATTAAGACTTAGGTTGGTCCCTTCTGAATAGAAATAAAACAGGTGATAGCTCAGTGGGAGATAATATAAGAAATAGATTTTTCACGAGTGAGATGGTGGAAAATAATACAGTCTGTCCCTGACACTCGAGAAGCTTCTCTCGGTCAGCCTATCTCTACAACAGATCTAGATTAGTCAGGCAGTCTACTAGAATATATATATATAGTAATATATATAACACTCACATACACACACATAAATGACGACAGTTAGACGCACAGATGTGAAAACTACTTGTATAACAATGGAATATAGATATTTTGGGACGAGCTGACGGACACACTTGAATAAGTTTATGTAAATTTTATTTATCATAAGAATTTCACCACAACCATAAATTTGAATATCAATCACATATAAATACACATAGGTTAAAGAATTACTAAAAGAAATAGACCCATTGGTGTAATCCTTTCCCCCTCTGTTGAGCCCACGATCCCGTTAGCAGAAAAGTTATAGCCCCCAAACAGTCACAGATTTATACGCTATGGTCTAGGATTTCCCTCTACAGTTAAGAACAGACTTGATATATTAATCTATTCTAAGAGGAAAACATCATTATAGCACGTTTCACTAGCTTTGCCCTCAAACAAATGTAATTATCTGATTAACCGTCTAACGTATTAATGCCATTTTTTGCATACGATGTTATATTGGGTTAGACCCAACAAATATATACTTTATATCTGTGCATCTTGTCCAGTTCCCATAAACGGATGAAATCCTTTGATCTTTGTCGGCATACTAATTATTGTGTATCGAGAAAAGAAATTTTACCACTTCATGCACAGATTCTGTGAATTGATTAGGCATAGGCGTGTCTACTATTACAATAATGTGGCCATCACGTTTGCAATTGAATACGTGTTGAAGATGATTTCTTAAATGATCTGCATGCGAAATACTCGTGACATTATTTGTCATTGCCATTTAATGCGCTACTAAACTGGACCTTCCTTGATCTAATTATTTCAATGGGTATCATCTCTTTGCGGTTCATAAATATCATAATGGAACGTTGCTCCTTTAATGTGCTTGTAAATAACGGTAAGGTCATCTTTAAAGAAATTAAACTTCATCCGAATCATAATCAGATGTCTCTGAGAAATTGAAAATCAATCTCGGCTGAATGAAGGACAAACCATCATTCTTCCAATATTCCTCTTCCTCTTGTAACACATGGTTCTCACTTTTCTTCCAATAATCCCTGGCTATATTGGAGATGGCGGCTTTTATAAGTATTTCAACATCTTTTAATTTGAACGTTCTATTTTCTGTTGCTACCTGTTCCTTAATTTTAGCCCATACTAATTCTATTGGGTTTAAGTGAGAATGGTAAGGAGGTAATCTTAAACATCTGTGACCATGTTCATGGACTGCCTTGTCTATGTGAAATATCTTTGTATGCTGTGTCTTTTTTTACAATTCCAAGTAATTCAGGTTCATTGACATTTCGTTGAATGGAATGTTGTTTATGGTCAGCCAAATCTTTATTACATCTTTAATACTTGGTGAATTAGAAACTTTATCTTCTGGTGCCACAACGTTGTGATATGAGGCATTGTCCATTATCAAAGACCACGGTCTATCCAAGGAAGGAAGTACATGATTCACAATCCAATCTTGAAATATCTTGCCATTCATCTCTGTGGATTTTGAAACAAATATGAGTTCAGTATTATTTAGAAGCCCATGATGGCTGCTTCCTGGATGTGCAATTATTAGGCGCTGTCCTTTGCTGCTTGGTACTTGTCTCTTAGTTGTTCCATCAGATGATTGCCATTCTCGTTCATTACTGTGGTGCGCATTGATCCAAGTTTCATCTAAATACACAAAATCATAACAATCTCTTCTCATTTCTCTGACCTCGCGTAAATATTTGCTTCTCATTGCAACTATATGAGGCTTCTCACAAATAAGGTTTCTACCACCAACATATTTTCTAAAAGTGAATCCCAAACTTCTAATAGTCCTCCATAGCGTAGATTTGGAAATATCAATGTCATTATTCTTTCTTAACCAAATTTTCAATTTCCTTAAAGTCACTGCCTCATTATTGTGAAACATATTGCAAATTTCTCTGCGGATCAATTCTCTGTCAAAATTATCCACCACTCTTGGCCTAATTTTCGTGTGTAAAACACTGGAATTAGACATTTCAGATGTCGCTATCCAGCGGTGCAATGATCGTTTGCTTATCCCCAAGGCGTGAATAGTCCTCTTTTGTGGGTTTGAAATAGAATGATATAGTTTTCCTCGAGTAGCTTCATTGCAGAAATACTTAAAAATCCTATTTGTGATTTGCTTTAATGTCATAAAATGTACTCGCAGAATCATTTTTCCTTCTTAACCACACAATAATTTTTGTAGACACACCTCTGATTGACAATGTGTGCGTTGCACCGGATATAAACTGTTTTATGTTCAAGAAGTGCGATTTCACGCAATTTCACTCAAAAATCATGCCAATTGCTTGATAAACCAAAAATGTGCAAATGACGTCGTATAATTTACTGTAGACATTTCAATATGTGTGCGTGTGATGTGTGTTGGCAAGTAGGATTTTATATTATATCGCAAAGAAACGAAAATTGAAACCAATGGCCGCATTTTAATGAAAAATTTAATTCATAGGGTCTATACCATTTCAAATTCACACACAAAATTTCACTTATATGCGTTATATATTCGCTAAGATATAGCATTTTGAAGTTGGGCAAAGCTAGTGAAACGTGCTATAGCAACAAACTTGCATAAAGAAAACACAAAGTGGGTGCATAAATTATACCATAAGGGAATCACTCAGTCCTGTTATCTCTCTGTTCATTCACCAGTGGCCACTGGCATTCTTTCTTACCTACAAACTTGATGTTTTGCACCTTCAGGCGCAAACGTTAGGACACACACACACAGTGAATCCGTGTTCTTTTTGATAAAGAGAACCCCAGCTCTGCAGATACAGGTTTCATCCAATGTTCCGTGGAGCGTTCACTTTACAACTATATTTTAGGATTACTGTTTATGTCACTTGAATCAGTTCAGGTAAGAAATTTTAAAATGGGCTCACAATGTCAGAATCTCGAGGTTTCCAGTACTTAGGAAATGACAGGTTGGTAACTTATCTCAATATAAAATTATTGGTCACACCACAATTGGTCAAACGTCGGAAATGTTACTGTTTGTAATTTCGCCACAGGGGCTGAATGTACAAGAAATTTAGGGAAGAAATATAATCTGGTTCGATAGGTCCAGTTACATCATTTAGTCTTAAAGTTCGTGAGATGGGTACTCTGTCTCTTTCTGGATGCAAATACAATGCCAGACAGGTTTTAACTTGTAAACCCACGTATTTAAGTACAAAAAAATGTTTCTTCTAGGTTATTCTCATATATACTGAAACCGCTGGTAGATTTTGGGCTTGACCCATATACTGTATAAAAGAAAAAGAAACATGCAGAAACTTAATCATAATATTATACACGTAAAATATAATATTCACTTCGGTTATATAACTTAAATCAGAAACTATAAGCTTAGCGCTTGTCTTATCGTTTAAAACTTCCGTGAAATAAATTCTATTCATTTAACAAAAATCAATCATCATGAATTAGAAATACGTACATATTCCGTCAATACTCAATGATGAATCAGTGCATTTACCAGTTAGCTAAAATATTCACTGACTGGTTACTAGCAATTTAATTAAATATATTTATAGCTGAATGAGTTTTAGCTAGAAATTATAATTTATTCGGCTATCCACTTTAACACAGTAACTTAGAGAATTAGAATGACTGGCCTAACTGGCAAAACACTCTGCACAAAAATCTAGTGAAGATATAATTCGAACTGACAATAAACACTCGACAATACAAGTCACTATATTTACCTCACACAGAACTACTTAAGACTATTCTCCAACGCAAACTGAGATTTTACTTAATAAAGTAATCTAGAAACGCAGCTAGATATGTCTAGAGAAACTGCGGAGTCTGAATGAATAAAGTTAGATTTCTGTGGTATATATATTAAAAGATGAAAGAAGATAGTTAATTAACCCTCCAAAACCAGACCTCTCACCTGCGGGGAATGTATACGTTCAGTTTTCGGCTTATACGTAATTCAAAGCCGAAAACCCAGGATCTTCGTTCACGCCTAGACCACACATAATACATTTAGCACCTACGTCCAGATTTACATATTTCCTGCTCATTCTGCGAATCAAACGAATTCTTCACACTGAAACGGAAACCAGACTCAGTCAAATCGAGCGAACAATTTCTCTTAGATCTTGTGTAACATGATTTACCAGACCATGTGAGATTTTCTTCGCTCGAGAATTCACACTATTCTGCCTGCAGACTATGGTCATAAACGCAATATAAGCGAGCTCGTCTTTGATCTCAAATCTTTCACCGTGAATAATTTACTTATAGGCAAACAGATCAGTTAAAAGTGATAGACAATGGTTTTCCTTATTATCCCTGTCGAGAACGAATTAACACGACTCGATCTCTCATCAAAGAACTTAGCTAACCGCAATAAAATGCGTTCCTAAATTAGAAAGGAAATGACAAAGGTTTGAATTGCTAACAATCTAGCGTATGCGAAAGAAAGGTAAAGAAGCGAAAGAAAGGTAAAAGACAAGTGTAGAATAAAGAATAGATATCTGAAATCTATTAATCATAATATCTGCTACAATCATTTAGGAGATTAGATTTAACAACTTATCATTAAGGAGATTAAGTTTAACATCAGTGTCTAAAATGTCTCATTTATATTAAAAATTGTGTTTTTGACATCGAACTTTCCATATCCTGTACGACCCTATGATTGCACTGATGCTAACATATTTACATACTACTGTGGCTTCAAATTTTCTCAGTCCCAAAGACATTAATCCGCGTACACATTTTGCATGTACATGTCCTAAACTACCAATTATCAGTATGAGAACAAATTTACGATATCCTAATTCGTTAATTTCTGCAATCAGTGGATAGATAGTACTTATCAAATTTATGTTGGTGTTACGACTCACTTTGCACACAGGCTTGTTAAGTCATCGCTGTGCGCAACTGAGGAGAGCACGAAAACGCACCGATTGTGAAAGCGCACCATTGATTAAAATTGTGACGTATATTTAATTATAATGTGACGTATGCGACGTCTGCTGCTGAAGGCTAACGTTTAACGTTCGCTCTCTTTCGAATGGTGGATTTCGAAGAGGATGGATGTGTGTCTATGAGCTCCAGGCCAGTGTTCGACAGTTTACTATTTCATTATCAGATTATGTACTGACTGCACTTTAAAGTGTGCCTGATGTGTGTGGCTAAGGAAGGACAGAAAGGTATTTGATTAATACAGCTCAGATTTTTATAACGATGGCGTTATAGACTATATGTGGACAGTTTGACTTTCTAACGGCTCATCTACATAAACTGTTGATGTCTGCTGACGACTCTATTATTATTTATTATGGAGCTTCATGTCATCCTACATTCACAATGTGTGGAGTATCTCAGTGTTGTACTTCGTTAAATTAAATTGTCTTAATCGTACGACAGTCTGATCTTCGATATTTTCAAGTTTGGATGTTCCTGTATTTGCATTTGAACGTTATGTATTACGATGCCCCCTTGAAACCATGGCATCATAACTGACATTTCCAACAGGAAACAACGTTTAACATTTTCTGGTGGCCAGTAGTAACTGGAATTTTTTCACCCACAAAATATATAAAATGAAACCTTCTGCCTTCGCCACTTTTACAAACCTTTCGCTGTCGGCAAGCCATAATGCACTTGGGCATTTTTAAAATGAGGAACCCTGGCGTTACTTGGAACACTGGTTGAGAAACACCGATTTAATGACTGATAAAAAGAAGGGTGTCGCCGATATTACACAGACCACTAAACACGATGACTGTTCTAATCTGTACTAAAAGAAAACATGAAGATATCATGTACAGTCTGTTATTTGATCGTGACGTTTAAGTAACATACTTCACACGAGAAGAAAAAGTGCTTGTCAACATGAAACTTAACAGACCGTAAAAGACAGAAATAGTAAAGTTAAATTAATTCCGATTATCTTTACATAACATCACATGCAGCATCAAGCTCCAAGGCTTTTAAACTATAATTACAGAATGGGTTTTCGTAATCATAGACAGTCTGGTACAGAAGATTCGACTTGAGCATATGCGGTTTACCAGGAGTTTGGCTGTGAAATTCTTGATGACATGTCTAGTTTCCAAACCATAAAGTAGATATCTTCTTCTTCTTCTCGTTCGCTGTTGTTTAGTAATATCTACACAAGAAGTCCGGTTCTCTGGATGTATATTGCTGTGTTTGAAAGTTCTTCAAGACTCCCAAACAGCTTAAAGTAGATATAAATAGATATGTTGCAAGCACTCGTAAGAAAATACAGAAGTATAAGGACAACAACAGATAAATAAAACTACAACAGAAGTGATAGGCCTACCGGTGACTCGAATACAGGTCATCCGAATGGCAACACTGCCTCGTTACGGGATTGAATCGTGACTAACCGCCCTGCCAGCTAGGCACCACAAAAATAGTGCTATGAGGACAGGAGTCGTTAGCACGAATCCTCAAAGTAACTTGATTTTATGGCCAATCAATAACCCGACTAATCCGTCTTATACCGGTCTTTGTCTTGTGTAATCATGCCTATACTGGTTTACAGGAAAGCTATAGAAGTGAGTGCGTTTAGAATTATGTGTTCCGGTCGGATGGTCCTAGGTTCAAGCCCCCTGGATAAAATCTCAGACCCTCTGGTCGGATGAACGTGAGTTTGGATAGCTGAAGAAGACTGGTGCATCATTTACAGATATATACATAACAAATGGAGTCTATATAGGGTTCGGGCCCCGACGTACCACCTACATCAATGGATGTTGATGTGAACACACAGCCTCTCATATTCAGGTGCAGTGATCGTCGCGGAAGCTACTATCTTGTAGAAAGCTTCTAGCATATGGCCTGTCTTGCACAAACGTGTCCATAGCAGCACCTTCATGTGGTGACCCCGTTTTCACAGAGTTTGCTATAGGGGCGACCGAGTGCCTGGAAGTATAACTGGGTCGGGGGTTGTTTAGGACCCCTTCTAAGGTGCAGGCGCAATACCCACCGGCGAGTGGGCCATGCTCTGGCCAACACCAACCCAAACCCCACTCATGGGTAAATGCTACTTTCTCTCTTCTCTACTTGCCTACCAAGCTTTCTCTGTCCAATCCACGATACACCTCACCAAGGATCCTGAAGTGGTGATGGTAAAATACAGGTCTTTACCTAGAAGGGATCCGGGCCCTGCCCAACGTCCCAGCTGCAGCAAGAGTGCCATGCGACCTGACATTGCACCCATCGTCAGATTTTGTCTAACTCCTGAGACACGGGAAGCAAAACCACTAAAACTCAATGAAAATGTAGAACCACTGTGCTATGAAAAATCGTGAAGGCATAGGATGCAGGACGTGACACAGCCACAGCAAAAGCTCTGCCACAGAACGAAGAAATGAGGCCTGCATCATGAGCGCTTGTGACTATCTGGGAATGCATCTTTGTGAACCCCACCTGAACCCCCAAAGCGAAGTGATCTTTAGAGCCAAAAAGGTGAGTGGCCAAGCAAATCAACCCAATAATCATGGAGGAAGGCATACCCATTGCACTCTTTGGGAGGTAGATGTCTGCAGCAAACACCCTATACCTCCAATACCAGTCAAACAACATATTCCAAACGATCTCGGGCGTCGACTCGGTTACCAAGGCCCGCGCAAGAGAGATAAATCCCCTGCTCCTTGTGAAAAGGCAGCGAAGGGAACCTTAACATTTTACAGCTTAATATAGCTGGACTACAGAACAAGACAATCGAGCTTACAAAAATACTACACGAACATCAAGTACATGTAGCCCTTCTCTAGGAAACAATACTCCCACTGAGACAAATTAACATCATGGGTTATACACAGTACAAATGTGAATGCCTAAAGTGCCAAGGCATCATGACCTTAATCAGAAATGATACCCAAGCCACAGTAACCAACAACCCTGCGGCGGATATCGACCACCAAATAATAAAGCTATGGGGCAAAGATAACACCAAGTACACACTACACAACATTTATTGTCCCCCGACCTCATCAAAAGGTCTGCCCGAGTTTGAGAACATACTAAAGAAAACAGTCGTAGCTGGTGATTTTAATGCTCACATTCCTGCTCTAGGATACAGGCGGTTTAACAGTAGAGGCCTAGAGGTTGAGAAGCTGTGCAGCAGTACCAACTTAATGATACTGCATAAATTGGAAACTCCACCAACACTCCTACACATGGCACACGGCTCGACCAGCCGGCCAGATCTGACATTTGTTTTAGCTCCTCTAAACAACAAAAGGACAGACCCTGCAGCATGAGAACAGTCAAACAGATTCTCAGAAATAACACGAGGGAAATCTGGCTGAACAGATGGGCAAACGGGCCGACATGTCTTTAATGAAATGACCTGCCCAAAAGACAACGACAACATAAACAGACTCAGCACGAGGATTCAAAGTCTTATTGTGACACTGTGATCATATTTATATTATATCTTCTTTCAATCAATGTCCATCAAGTGTTATTACTAGCTTCCCGCTAGAGATGTAGATTCTTGTGGAAATGTGTCAGTGTAAAAGCTCGCGTCACCACTGTAGACACCTATGGCCAGTACTGTAAAAATAGGCCTGTAGAATAAAGATGATTTCTTCTTCTCCTTACGCAGACCAGTGGTGATTATGATGGGTGCTGCAGGTGGAGCAAAGGTCAACTCAACCGACGCAGGATTATACAGATATGGAGTGAGAGTGTGAAGTGTGACGCGAATGCTGGAGTGTTCGTGTGTTGACCAGTATAAGGCACTCATTCACTCATCGCTATAAGTCACCGATACAGACTGCTGTGGTCGTTTTGTAATGTTTATTAGGACGCACACATCTGGACAGCACGGAACATAGTCATGGGAACATGTTGACGTATACATCATTAGGCATTTGAACAATAGATCATATTTCATGCAGCATTCAAATATGAAGGAAGATATAAGGAATCATTCAATGTTCTGGCAGACTATTGCCACATCCCCTAACTGACTGAACGCATCAGTGGGTGTGGGTGTGTAAACATACAAAGAGTTCACTGGCCGAACCTTTGTCTTGGCTAAGTTCTCCAGCGACATATAGCAAATATTTATGTCATAAAGTTAAACCACGATAGGGGTTTTCATATTAGTGAGATCTCCATATCACTGTCCGATAATAAGTTTGGTATACTGTTCTCAGGACAGCGATCCATAACGATGACAAGAAAACAAGATGGCTGCCTTCCTGAGTTTTCGCTCACTCACCCAGGAAAAGGTTAATGATAAGCCACAGTTAATTCATAATTTGAATATCAATAATTTCATAGAGTTTCCCTACAGTTCCACATTACCAAGGTTGTTACATGTAGACATCAGCTATGTTGGGAAACCTGTCATCTTCAAGGGTATATCAACGACCAACGATGTTCGAAAATACGACTCCATCTAGGCCTAACCACGTAGAGATCATCAAAAGAAAGGGTATGGTATTACCTGGAGTCCGAATTAATAACAAAGTGCATGAGGAGAATCTCTGACAAATAGACTCTTGCAGAGACACAAACTTCTCCTGGAAAAACATGCACAAATCACTTTTCAACCCTTAAAAGGGACCAGCCCAAAGAAACACACTCAGCCATATCAGGCGGCATTATCGAGACTCACTACGCCTTCGTAGGACAACGAATACCTGCCCCAGATTCCGGCACAAAGAATATAGTCCGACCTAAACATACAAAGATATACAATATAAGACTGAATCTTCTTGTACTAGACAAGTAATACATATAAATTCAGGCCATAAACATATTGAACAAGATCAATCTATTTTCTGGCCCTAACAAATGAGAAATTACATAAATTCGGTATTCATCCGCGAAATCAATATTCAAGGGGAGATCATCCACATAATCACAAGTATAAATCAAATCATGGATGATATAACTTTGACTGTAACCAAAGTAATCTCTTTTTCATATCAACCAGTCATAATGTACATTTGTAATCTGTGCGTCAAAAATATGTGCGCAACAGTCGTTCTTTTCTCGACAGATGTTGTTAAGGTGCTATAGTGGTGTACTTCTAAAGGTCTTGTAACTTTGCATTCAATTCATTCGACCAATCTGCATAACTCAGCTGAGTCATATAACAAGGTTTATTTACAAAGTACATAGAATAAACAAATGCAACTGGAAATCAAATCAATATTCTTTGTTGCGAATGTAGTTTACTGTTGGTCTCCGTATTTACTTTTCTTCCTTCGTAATTGTGTGTGTGTGCCCAAGAATCTCGTGCAACTCACGATCTAGGTCACTTTGACCTTTGTTTCTTCGACTTTTCAGTACAAGTAGTGGCGTCTTTTATCTTCAATAATTAAAGTTACTATTTTCTTCAGATGATAAGTCCTCATATACATCTGTGACTGTTTTCCTGGTTTTCTTCCTTTAACAAATCATTCCTATCTGGGGACTGAAATAAAAATCGAGATCGTACTTACATTTGTTTCTACTCAACATAGTCTTTCCTCCTAGTACAGAAAATATAGCTACCGCTTATATTCTGTTGTGAAAAAAACGATATCATTAAAGTCTACACACAGTATGCTTCTTTCTGAAATACTTTAAGAACTTTAACTTAAAACTCGTCTTTGTGGTTCCTCGAAAGTTGAGACAGCTCAAACATGGCTTCTCATCAGCTCACAAGTACAAAAACAACCTTCCCCTGAGGTCGTCCTTGATCTTCTCAAAGAGTGTTGCATCACGTCACAAAAGATTGCTGGCCGTATGGGATGTGACAATTATCACGAAGTGCAAGGTCTAAAGAATGATGTAACAACTCATTATCATTCTGAAAAAGACTTTGAAAAAGACAATTATAAATGTTAGTATTTAGCAAACACCATTCAGACCTTTATTGGGAGCAAACTGCCACAGTAAGATCTGGAAGGAATTATTCACCATACATAGACATAAAAAGAGGTGTCAGACAAGGTTGTGTGCTGTCCCCCTGCCTATTTAATTTATACACCGAAAAAATTTTCAAACAGATACAAGAAATACCAGGACTGAACATCAGTGGAAGGTCAATAAACAACCTTAGATATGCAGATGATACCGTGTTGTTAGCTGAAAGCGAACAGGAGTTACAAGAACTAGTGAAGCAAGTGAACAGTATAAGTCAGGAATATGGACTCGACATTAATATTGAGAAAACAAAAACTATGATAATTAGCAAAACAGACGATAAACCCACATTAAAGATAAGCGTAAATGGGGAAATCCTGGAACAAGTCAAGAGCTACGTATATCTCGGTCATATAATAACAGAAGATGGCAGATGTGAAACAGAAATCAAGAAGAGAATAGGAATGGCCAAAGCTACATTCAACAACATGAAACATATACTGACATCCAAACAGTTATCTCACAAATTAAAACTGAGAATCATAAAGTGTTATATATATTCTGCATTTCTGTATGGTGCAGAAACATGGACGATGAATAAGCAGTTGGAAGAAAGAATTGAGGCTCTTGAAATGTGGATATATAGAAGAATGGGGCGTATCTCATGGAAAGAGATGAAAACAAATAAGGAGGTCCTAGAAAATCTAGGTATGAAAAGAGAACTAATGAGGGAGGTCAAAGTTCGACAGCTAAAATACTTTGGCCACATAAAAAGGCATAACACCTTGCAGAAGACCATAACAGAAGGGAGAGTTGAAGGCAAACGTGCAAGGGGAAGACAGCGCTATAAGTGGGAAGACAACATCAAGAGATGGACAGGAAAGAGTCTATCAGAGTGCACCACCAAGACAAGAGACAGAAGACGTTGGAGATCCATTACAGCCAACCTTCGTTGTGGAGATGGCAACTGATGATGATGATGATTCAGACCACTTCTAGAAGTGCGACATCTCGTGATGATAAGCGCTGATCATTTAGAGGGTTGTCTGTGTGGGGAGTAGTCGTGGTAATATGAGCGACGTGTTCATCAGGGTTACGAGGATGTGTACCGCCCGGAGAGGAGGTGGGCAATTTTCGACATTTTCTTTGAACTCGCAGCCGTACGTGTTCCTGTGTAGGTCTTATCAGCTTCGTCAATGGAGCTGAATCAGTGGAGGACGATGAGTAATGACGTTTAACAGTGCATCGAGCAGGTATGTCAATTTCAATATCAGAATGGATATCTTCAGACACGGAGAGTGGTGGTAATGGGTCAGAAGTGATATCTCTCCATGATTCCGCTGTGATTGTGGCAGAGGAATCAGTCTGGTCATCTGGTGTAGGTGGTTGAACCGGAATCGGAGATGAGGTCATGTTGGAGTGTTGCGGAGAAGAATATTCATCTTCGGTCTGTGGTTCAGTATGACTTCGTAACAGAGCATTGCGTTGTTGTATCCTCTGTCGTAATTCTTGTAATGGTATGCCGTCTTCTTCAGATGAAGTGTCTCGTTCCTTTCTATTACGTTCCACTGCTTCTCTGAAAGCTGTAGGGATATCGGCATGAGGAATGGATTCGTCATTGCTGGAAGCAATGGAAGTTGAAGATGCATAATGTGAAAGAGTAGCTTTTCTAACAGGTCTCATAGATTTCATCCTAGGGGTCGGAACAGGTTTGTGATCATCTAACTTTATCTGAGACGCATGAGCTTTGGTGGTGGTGTTAGTAGTCTCGTGCCATAAGATGTAATTGGTAGAGGAAGTATGTTCCAAGATTCTATAACCGTCGATCCAGCGGTTATCAAACTTTGAGTCACGTACATACTTCTTAAAGTATACAGGGTCTCCAATGGCGAACGTGTCTAATGTAGCATTCTCGTCACGCGACAATTTCCGTTTGTGGAATTCTTTGGTCGTATTCTTGTGTGCGATGCAATGAGCACGATGTTTTTCTTTAAGTATGATCTCTATTGGATTGTCACCGAAGTATCTTCGCTGACGTGTGAGTAGATTATCCAGTGGGAATATAGGTTCTCTGCCATAGAGTAGAAAGAAAGGCGAAAAACCAGTGGTATCGTTGGTATTGAATCGAATCGCCTCTAATGCATGATGAAGATAAACGTCCCAATATTGAGTGTTCCCTTCAATGTACTTTGCAAGGATATCATGGAGGGTGGCATGCATCCTTTCATTTCTTCCGTTGGATTGTGGGTGGTAAAAACTGGTTGTCGTATGTTTGATATTCAACTTCCTCAATGTTGATTTGAACGGATCACCCGTGAATTGTTTACCATTATCTGTAATCACTCGTTTGGGGTATCCATGTCTGGGTACAAATTCAGTGAGGAAGACGTCAGTAAGGGCATCTGAAGTGGCGTTTGGAAGAGGAAAACATTCAGGCCAAACTGAGTACTGGTCAACTATGTGTAGGATGTACTTGTTGTTAGCCATAGTGATAGGATATGGACCTGATAAATCGAGACTGATTACCTCAATGGGGAAATTGGAGAAGGTCATTTGTTGTAGTGGAACTTTCGTAGCCTTCATGTTACGTATCTTACAAGTCTTGCAGTGAGATATGTAATCTATCACGTCTTTGGAGAGAGAGTGTCCCAATAGTATCTCTTCTTTATAATATTCAGAGTTTTATCTCTTCCGAGATGACCGTTGTCATCATGAAATTGAACTAAGACTTTCTGAACAAGATGACTGGGGATGTATTTCCGCAATGAACTATCTGACTTGTCATCAGGAAGGATGATAAAATGTTTGAACTTCGTGGGGGTAGATTTCACTTGTCTGATCAATAGTGTAAGTTCAGGGTCTTGTTCCTGTTCTATCTTCATATCAAAAGGAGTGTTCGTAATAGTAGCAGCTGATGTGTCGTCAGGGGTGGTATCCACTCTTTGGCTTTCATCAATAAGGTTAATTTCTTTGCTGTTGTCATGTATATCTATGAGAGCAGCAGATGTATCGGCGTCATGAGTGTTGACTACTTCATCAGTTGGATAAGGAATCCGTGACAATAAGTCAGCACAGGTGTTGAGAGTGCCCGCAATATATTCAATTTTGGCGTCGTAATTTTGTAAATTTAGTGCCCAGGTTTGTAGCTTTTTCGGCTGTTCTCTAGTCTTCGCTAACCAGTTTACCAGGGGTTGGTGGTCTGTCTTGATAGTGATGTCAGAACCCCGGAGATAGAAATCTAATTTCTGCACGGCGTAATGGATAGCAAAAGCCTCTTTTTCAGTTGTAGTTCATTTACGTTGCGACTTACTCAATGCGTGAGAAATAAATGCTATTGGCTTTTCGTTAGGAATGTTCGGTAGGATAGGAACATCTTCTGGTGAGCAATGTTGAACAAGGCAGGCACCGATAGAATTCTGCGACGCGTCTGTGTATAAAATCATCGGTTTGGACGTGTCTGGGTGTGCAAGCAGAGGAATTGTGGTCAATGCATTTTTCAAGTAATCAAACGCTTGCTGACATTGTTCGGTCCACCGAAATCTTGCATATTTCTTTGTGAGGTCTATCAATGGAGCTGCGGAGCGTGAGAAATTGACAATGTGTCTGCGGTAGTATGAGCAACATCCAAGAAAACCTCTGACATGTCGTACAGTAGTAGGAGTGGGCATGTCTCAAATAGCTGATACTTTTCCGTCATCCGGTCTGATGCCATGGCGATTAATAATGAATCCAAGATATTTAGTTTCGCTCTTGAAGAATTCACATTTACTCAGTTTCAACTTGATGTGATGATGCCTGAGGCGTTGAAATACCTTTTCGACATGTTCTAAGTGACTTTCTATCGAACCAGGAGTGTGGATCAAAATATCATCGACGTAAGGTAGTGCATAATCCTGCATTCCACGGAGTACCTCATCCATTAAGGACATATAGGTGGCAGGAGATCCTTTCAAGCCAAATGGCATAACATTCCAAGAATATCTGCCAATATGGGTGCAGAACGTGGACTTTTCCTTGGCATCTCGAGTCATGGGGATACACCAGAATCCCGAACGAGCATCAAGAGTGGTGAACCAGTTCGATTTCCCTACTGTGGCTAAGATGTTGTCTACTCGCGGAAGTGGGTATGAAATGGTGCGAGTAATTTTGTTCAGTGCACGATAGTCACAACAAAATCTATGTGACCCGTCTTTTTTGTTTACAATAACTATTGGTAAAGACAAATGGGAGCGGGATCGTTCAACTATTCCGGCTTCTAGCATTTCATTGATCGCTTTTTCAACTATTTCCCTATTTTTGAGTGTTGTATGATATGGTTTTAGATGGATGGGAACATCAGTGGTAGTGTGGATGTTCATTTCCACAGTGTTAGTTCGTTCCAACTCCATATCAGATAGAGCAAAGATGTCGTGATGTTCTCGAACAAATAGTTGTAACCTGTGGGCGTGTGGTTCAGTAGTATGCAGTTGTTCCATTAAATTTCCAATCTGGTTGTCGTCAACTGAGGTGCTTTCTTGTATGAAACATTGGATGTTTGAATCGCGTTAATCTCATGACCATGGGAAGGGAAGTGTTGGTGAAAACGTGTATGGGATCGGCGAGGATAACTTTGGACTGGAGGTTCATAAGAGGGAGGAAGTGTTGTTGGGGATGTGAAAGAACCGTTGCTGAGTCGTTGAAAACAGGAATGTCTTTTGTATTCTTGTCTATAAATGTCACGAATGATATCTTGATCTATATCATCTGCATATCTTAGATCATTTTCGGAATCCCGGTGAGGAAAGGAAGTCTGTGCATAGTGTTCTGTCCTATTTTTCCCATAAGTAGAACGTAGTATCTCTTGATCAATAGGGTCCACGTAGGCATCAGAGTGGAGATAGGATGACCTATCACGCAGTCGATAATCACGAAAGCTCTGATTATGATAGTAGATTTTCTCATTGTAACCTGCAGTGGGGGAATTGCTTCGTTCCTTGTTTGTTTCGTTCACTTGATGTACTTTTAGGGGACAGCGTGGGATGCGAAGTGAGAGCAAACATGGAATGTGGGAAGGATGGGTATTACTCAAGTGAGATTGTCGTCTTGGAGCTTCATGTTGGAATTGCTTATAGCTGGATTTCTGGAGGTGATCGACAGGATCATGTGCTGTAATTTGAGCAACTATGGCGCCTCTAGCAATGGATGCAGTTGTACCAGTAGCATTAACAATCATTAGTGGAAAATCTCGATGGGTGGTGATGTTAGCTATCCCATCAGTGACTGTGATATGAGGATCATCATTGACATCCATTTCTAATAGTCGTGAAATATAGATTGATTGTCCTGTATGGAAGTAAGGTGAATTCTTTATTCTTCATTTGACAAGGGTAAGCGAATTAGGCTGTAAGATGACAGGCGCAGTTAACCGGACCAAAGAGGCAATGTGGATATCGCCTTGGAGTGGAATGTATTCATTATTCACTCTGATTTTTCGGAGATCTAAATAGATTCTGACATTGTGTCGTGTAAGGAAATCCCGTCCGATAATGAAATTGCGAGACATTCCTCTGGTTATAATAAATGAATGGTTAATGTTCTGTGAGCCAATACGTAACCGAATGTGTGCAGTACCTATTGATTTTAAAGCTTGCCCTGTGACTGAAGCCATGAATGTACGTGAAGGACTCAAACGTACCTTATGATGAATCTTGTTGTACAGCTTCTCACTAATCAAACTGACAATGGCGCCGGTGTCAATAAGCGCTCGATATGTATTATTTGCAATGGTAATCAGGCAAGAACTGGGGTCTGGTATTAATCGACAATTTTTCTGGTGTATCTGGTGGCCAGGGGAACTGGAGTTAAGAATGTTCTGTCTGTTTTGTTGCTTAGTAGTGTCCACATAAAGAAATTGGATAGTTTTCTTCTTCGTGTGAGACGGATGATGTGAACATCTCATTATCGTCTCTTCTAATGATCGGCTCTGCCGTTTCCCTGGAATCGTGGGTATGAATGGCTATATGAGCTGTGTCGAGGTTGTCCACGAGAGTAGTTGATGTGAGGCTGGTGGTGAGGATTGCTATGTCTAGATTGTCCACGAGAGTAATTGGCGTGAGGCTGGTGGTGAGAAGTGTCTTGCGGTTGTTGTGTGTAGGGCGGAATCTGGTTGCAATTCCGTGAAATATGTCCTTTTTTTTCATCGCATGAGGTCGCATTATTTTTTCCTCGCATGAGGTCGCATATTTTAGACTCCCATGAGTCGCACGCCCCGCCCCTAGCTAAGACACAATTGTTTTAGCCAAAAGACCGGATATCAAGGCGTGCCACCGTGGAGTCTGCAGCATTATTCATGCGTGAAATATGTCCAAGCAACCCACAATTATAACAAGTAATAGGTTATATGTCCCCGTGTGGTTGTACAGTGTAAAATACACTGTAGGTTTAAGTCAGATGAACAGTAATTTTGGGTCGTTAATGTAACAAAGTATGAGATTATGGTTTTAGAAATTTGAATAATATGAGTAATAAGTTATTTGTTCCTAAGATGGGAGATAAAAGTTAACGAATGTAATATTTTTTTAGTAAGGGAGGGAACCTTTTTAGACTTTAAAGTAATCTAAGTATACATCATTAGAGTTTACTAACTTTGCATATCAGATTAATTTTAGTAAAGACATAGAAGGATAAATGAAACTAAGGTAAAAAGCACTAAGGGAAATAACTATGAATATTAACGCCCTTTATAGGTTTGGTGAGTTAGAATCGGGTTAAGCGCACGAGAAAAGCGAGTAGCTCACTAAAGTAAATAGAGTGATTTTGGCAGACCAATCGTATTGTTTGATAAACAATTTTGGGTGGTCGGATAGTAAATTGAAGGACAAAAGATAATCAGTCGTAGAAAAGCATTTGACGTGGTGAGACGTTTTTTGCTGGACTCAGAAGAAACGAACCTGTGGGCGACAGATGTTTCGAGAATGAGAAGTAGATAGCTTTAGTCTGAATTAGCGGTAGCAATTCAAGGATGATAGATTATACTGTGTATTAAGTCTAGGGTAGAATAGAGATTGTTAGTAGGAAGTGATAGGTAAGGGACTTCCAATTTTGCTGGTAAGACTGATTTTTATCATATCCTCTAAACAATATGAACAGTGAGACCCAAGAGTAGAATCTTGGTCAACAGCATGACTAAAGATAATGATGCTCTCATTTGAGGGAGCTGTCAAAGAACAAAGAAAGAGAACATTATAAATGCACCTCATATTGCCTCAATATTATGTATAGTTAGAAGATTTTTCAGGAGGTATTGACGATATATTGCTAGAGGATAAGGTCGCTCACACCAGAGGGAGCAATCACCAGAAGGAAATTTTATGGAGGATGCACAGTTTGAACGAGGTGGTTGACTTTGTAATAGTAAGTGCCAGAAAGGGCAATTACATCTGATTTATTACGGTGAAAGAAGCTTCCACAACATATGTGAATAAATGAGTAGCAACTACATTGATCTCCGCTGATAGCTATCACACGCTCCCTCACATCAGCGTAAGTATCAAGGCTGCCACAGGAGTATTTGATATTGTTTGATATTTTTGCAGGTCTGGAATTATGATGAACATGATGTATTAGTGAGAAACAAAGTAGACTCGAATAAGATAGAATTTGGTTCTCGAGGTTTATGAGAGACATTTATAAAATTACCTGAGAGTTAAATCAGGGCTGGAGAAGGCAATTAGGTGAATCAGGCTTAGGGGATTTGTATTGAGAGGCTATAAATGATGACCTCCTTAGGAGATATGGAATAGTCGAGGAAATAGTAGATGCACTATGAAAACTATTGTAAGGGAGAATATAGTCTGATGAATTGTACCAACATGGAATTTAAATTGATGTAAATAAAATTTGTTATGTTGAACTGCATTACTGGGATTGCTTTAATAAATGAAAGGATGAAAAGTTGAAGTATAAATGCTAGGTCACAAAGAGATAACACCACTAGTACGAGGTAGTCGCTGAATAATAACAAGGAGGGAAGAACGGACACTGGGAATAAGAAAAAGGACGAACCAAATCTCATCCAAGAACTTACACCTCTGGTAGAAGGACCAGTATTTGAGGATAGCCTCACTTGGGAGATAGTTAATCGACATATAACTAGGCCTGCCTCAGCCACCTAGTTGTAGTTAATATTTAGCAGGGACCACCACCGCCACACCATATCCTATTTGGTGCCTTTGGACCAGTTCACAGCACACCACCACCGGCTCGGTCACATCATATCATATTTGGTGCCTTTTGGACCAGTCTTCAAAAATATAGGGCACACGGTCTCATATCCTATTTGCTGCCGTAACCAGTTCTCAGTTCTCAGGCCCGGTTTCATATCCTATTTGGCGCCGTGACCACTCCTCCTACAGCGACAACGGCTACACCACTTCTAGAAGAAACATAGCAGCAACTACAACAACTATTCAAACATGGAGAAGTGTTCCAAAACCATAGAGAACAGAAAGAAGAGGATAGCAATGAGAGACTTTGCTTCAGAGTTAAAACGTTGTAGAAGCTACGCAGTTGATTTCCCTTGCATAAGAATAGTAGACGGATTGGTTGCAAAAGTTTATAAGATTGAAATAAAGGAGATTGTTGAAATCAAGCTACAACAATTCAAAGTCAAAGAAGGAAGACCAAAATTGAATTTGAAAAAACGAACTGAACCTGCAGTTACTAGAATAGAGCCTCAGACAGAGAATGTCGCAGTACAAACGGATGACAGGTTTAAGAAAAGTCAAATCCCAGTCAGGATAAAGTCAAGACAAGTTACAAATGTCGCAGTACAAACAGACGACTTACTTGATTTATACAGTACTGAAATGGTTGATAAGTTAGAAAAGCTGACACCTGAAGAAAGAAATAGTGATATAACGGAAGTAGAAGAAATAACTACACTTTGTGCAGATTAAGAGAGGAAGTTTGAAGAGTTAGAAAAGAAGAACAACAAAGAAGAAGTGAAGAATGACAGTGCCCCCCCCCCCCCCCCCCCCCCCCCCCCCCCCCCCCCCCCCCCCCCCCCCCCGGCCCCCCCCCCCCCCCCCCGGTCCCCCCCCCCCCCCCCAGTCATGAAACCAAGTACATTCTTGTCGATGCTATGGAGTCAAGCACAGATGAAGAAAGATAAACGGCGCAGAAAAGTTCAGCAAACAATTGCTAATATGTCAGAGATAGAGACTGCTGATGAGATGCTGAACAGTCTAGTATCAAAAGGAATAGGTGTTCTAGAAGACATAAAGACATTACTTCTTCAGAAAGGAAAGTCAAGTCCAAGCAACAAGAATTTTATCGATAACTTAGAACACAGTAACATTCAAGATCAAGTGCAAGATGAGAAACAAGAAGCTGTCACAGGCAAAAATCCAGAAACAACTGACCTGAATTTGCAAAGTCATATACCGGTTCCAGAGTTGAGCGACGTTCCCTTGCATAGTGGATATTCAAGAGATGATAGCCTTAGTCCACAAAAGAATCAAGAACAGCTGAAACAAGTTACAGCATCAGCACAGATAGATTCAGAAAATCCACAAAAGAATCAAGAACAGTTGAAGCAAGTTACAACATCAGCACAGGTGGAGAGAAAAAACAAACAAAAGAAAAAGAAGAAAAAAGGACGAAAGACTCCGCCGATTCAAACAGTGAAACCATGCACATCTGCTAATGACAATTCAGAGCGCTTAAATGAGGCAGTTGAAGTAGATGGAAAACTTTCCCTTCCTCAATCAATTGCAGTTAGTAAAAGCTCATTGGATAAGCCTTTTGTTCAAGACCTGAAAATATCATCTGTTCCCATATCTGCCACACAAGAATCATCTGAAGCATCAATGAATCAAGAAGGTGGAGATATCGATCCAGCCTTTGAAGCGTCACAACAAGACATGATCAATGATTATTACCATCAATGTCAGTGGTATAGCAAAATAAGAAGTATAGACTCAGATGAAGTAGCTCTGAAAATGTTGGAGAGATACGAGACAGAGAGGCAGAGAAGAGAGGAGGAGAGAAATAAGTTATATAATTAGAGGTCGCGGTAGCGACATAGAACCTGAGAGGAACTCAGGGAGTGCGAGAAGGGAAGAAGTAGAAGATAAAGAGAAACCGAAGCAAACGGTTAATGAAACCGTAAGAAATAAGGAGGTTGAGAGAAACTCGGGAGATATACGAGATACAGAGGTAGAGAGGAAGCAAAATGTAGACACTTTTAGACGAGTAGAGGAGACTAAAGATATTGATAATAGAAGAAGAGATACAGATCGAGAGGATTTCCGATCTAAGAGCCGAGATAGGCTGACACATAGAGATGATAATAGAAGAAGAGATATGGATCGACGGGATTATTGATCCAAGAGCCAGAGAGGCTCGTATGTTGAAGTTGATGGAGCATATAGGTAAAATAAGGATATAGAGAGTAGCAGGAGGCTATGTGAGCAATGACATAGCATATTAAGAGGTAAACAATATGGCGGCGGCAACTTAGTCTTGAGAAGCCTAAGTATAATTGGTCTATACCGCACATAAGAGAGGACTGAGTACACCTCACTAATAGGGTACTGCAGTAGGGGAGATGAGTAATGGAGATGTAAGACATACATTTGAGGCCGAGATAGCACGGCGGGGAAATTTTGGTGAAAAGTCGTGGTGACGACGGTAGAAATACTAGAGACTTAGAATTTTGATGAAGCATCAGAAGACAGTAATAATGGAACAAAATAAAGTGACAACTACAATTACCAGCCACAAGTTAATCCTACCTTATATGATCAAGATGGGACATTGAAGATAATAGACTTTTATAATCAGCAAGAAGAAACAGTACAGCGGAGTCCAAGCCTTACAGAAGAAACAAGGAAGCATGAATCACATGAGAAGTCTAGCCGCACTAAACGAAGACAACACATCAATGTTCGCAATGTTAGTCACATGGTCACAACCATCGCTCCCTATCCCTTCGTCAACTCCAACATATTCCCTGCGACACCTGTCGCAACCCCAGTGATCATGTGAAGCGAACATGTGATGACAGTAGATAATCTTACAGCCGCAACGAGAAGCAACAATTCAGCACAAGCGGAGCCTTACACAGGAAAACTTGAGTAGACAGCTTCTGTTTGACGTGATGCAAGAGGAGTATGAAGAGACCATCAACAAGAAACAAAGAAGAAAACAGCACAAGAATGACATGAGACTCTAACCACACTACACAGAGACAACACATCAGTGTTCGCAAATGCTATTCACGTGGTCACAACCATCATTCCCTATCCCTACGTCAGTCATAACATATTCCCTGTGACACCTGTCGCATCCCCAGTGATCATGTGAAGCGAACAGGTGATGACAAGAGACATACAAGCAACGAGATGAAACTATTCAGCAGAGACGAGGCCGTACAGAAGAAACAGGAGTCAACTACAACTACCAGCCACAAGCTAACCCCAGCTTATACACTACAGTTGGGATGATGAAGATAATATACCTTTAAGAGCGCTGAGGAATAATGAAGATTATCATCATCGAAGATTTACAGCACAGCATACAAACATTGCCAAGAATATTGCCGACAAGATGAGGGTACCTATACAATCAGAACGTAGCAACATAAAGCACAGAAAATGACATTCAAGGAATGGACGACTTTACCAACACCAGACTCAGAATGTAAACATCATGAAGTAAACAAGCTATTGTCATACTGACAACAACAATATATTAATTCGCTCGTCCTCATCCTCCTGCAGAGCGACTATAAATAACATCACAACTGATACCAATTTCATCGTAGTACGACAGTCGTCTCTACAGTAGAGAAATTTACACTGATGGAGCTTGCAAAAGAGATCTCCAAACTCGTACAAACAGTGTAATCGCTGTAAAGTACTTCCCCAGCAAATAGTACTAATTCACAGCACTCACCCAGCTATAGTGCTTAAATAAGGTACCCCAATCAACGGTATCCAACGGTTAGTTAGTTCATTAGGTCTCAGTGGTAAACTCAAGTAGTTGTTGACATCTCAGTACACTTACACATTTACATTATACACTAACTTTGTGAAAATAAGGTAGAAGAAACTTAATGGTGAGCAACAGTATAGATAGTGATAAACTACAGTAATCACATAAACAGGAAACATTATATGTAGTGATAAGACTTTGATCACATATACATGAGTAATAGCTACTGTACTCTCGCGATATTCAGAGTGATAGTGAAATAGTTTATACAAGAGACCAACGTAACTGATAAGTTAGATTAAACAATGAATTATTTCATAAAACAATTGAACAATATTTCAAGAAAGATACAGATTTTTAGAGAGACAATAACAAGCTTCTTCACAAGATGAGACTTATCAAGACTTAGGTTAAAGTTTTCATGTTAATTTACAATGTCCATGTTTTTCAGAGGTATACTTTCTCCACCACCAGACATAGACGGCAACAAGAAAAAAAAAGTCACAAGCCAAGCCAAGTTATGTCATAAGGGAAGCCTACTTCACAGTTGGAGATGTGCTGAAATGTTGCAAAGTGGATACCATAGCCACTGTATAGTTAATATACAATAGAGATGACCCTTACTTAGCCATCTCCACATTGGTTTGAAACATAATAGGCCTGAAGATTTTGGTTAAGTCAGACATACTGGGGTACAGTGCATATTTCAGACGAAGTTAATGATTCGACGGGGGCATCAAAGGCTAGCATCTGCCGAGTACTTCATGTTCTGACGTAGCGACATAGGTCTTTCGCTATTGCCCCAAGACAGATGGTAGGATTTCGCGTGATTAGTTGCATACATGACTGGTAATTCGACTGGTGCATCAAAGGCTAGCATCAGCCGAGCACATCACATCCTGACGTAGTAACACATATCTCTTGCTGTCACTTTGGGGATGTTTAGTTAATGCATGCTTGGTGACGCTATATACTATATTTCTACTACTCTGTCTATCTGACCGTTGCAATGAATACTGACATTGACGGCAGATATTATAGACATAACGGACTGACAAACCTCTGTTTCCAGAGGCAGTACCATGTCGCCCCTATATATATGTATATAAATAGAATATATAATGATAATGTTTGAGAAGTATTAAATGCAATGTTCACTTGTTTTTCCAATACGATGTTAATGAGATGCTAGAGTAGACATATATAATCTTAAGAGTGTGACAAACTAGAATAACTACATATAGTCTTGGAAAACTTAACAGACTTCTTCCCAAGGTACAAGATGCAGCATACTAGATGATCAAGGCTGACATTGGTTAAAATAGGTATAGTACCTTAAGTGCATGATAATTGTTATAATGTACCTATCTCAGGCATAGAGGTGTTCAGGACCAGAAAAAAGAGAAAAAGAGAAGGGAAATAATCCAGACTCAGTCAAGTGGAGTCTTATTCATGGTCATAGGCAAAGATTGCACTGAGGATGAACGTCCCTATATTTTTTACTGCACTGATTATATAGAGACACAAGGGATAAAACTTGGTTGCATTATTGGTATTATTGGGTACTACTTGTTTGAGAGATGATGGTAATGACAGTTGTAGGGTCATGACTACATTACTTCTATATCCTAAGGTTAGATATTTGGTTACCCTGACGTACTACTGCATGTATATATAGGTTTAGACAGAGTTAAGGATTTGACTAATACACCAAAGGCTAGAACCAGTCGGGCACATCAACTCTGACATAGTGACATATCTTTCACTATCACATTGGGATATTTACTTATGTACCACTAATTAGTTATTTCTGCTTATCTGTCTCGTATAATGGATAAATTACATTAACAGCAGATATTTCAAGACATATAAAGGTACTGACAAACCTCTGTGTCCAGAGGCAGTGACCATGTCGAAAATAGGAACATGGTCACCGTGTGGTTGTACAGTGTAAAATACACTGTAGGTTTAAGTCAGATGAACAGTAATTTTGGGTCGTTAATGTAACAAAGTATGAGATTATGGTTTTAGAAATTTGAATAATTTGAGTAATAAGTTATTTGTTCCTAAGATGGGAGATAAAAGTTAACGAATGTAATATTTTTTAGTAAGGGAGGGAACCTTTTTAGACTTTAAAGTAATCTAAGTATACATCCTTAGAGTTTACTAACTTTGCATATCAGATTAATTTTAGTAAAGACATAGAAGGATAAATGAAACTAAGGTAAAAAGCACTAAGGGAAATAACTATGAATATTAACGCCCTTTATAGGTTTGGTGAGTTAGAATCGGGTTAAGCACACGAGAAAAGCGAGTAGCTCACTAAAGTAAATAGAGTGATTTTGGCAGACCAATCGTATTGTTTGATAAACAATTTTGGGTGGTCGGATAGTAAATTGAAGGACAAAAGATAATCAGTCGTAGAAAAGCATTTGACGTGGTGAGACGTTTTTTGCATGACTCAGAAGAAACGAACCTGTGGGCGACAGATGTTTCGAGAATGAGAAGTAGATAGCTTTAGTCTGAATTAGCGGTAGCAATTCAAGGATGATAGATTATACTGTGTATTAAGTCTAGGGTAGAATAGAGATTGTTAGTAGGAAGTGATAGGTGATGGAATTCAGATTTTGCTGGTAAGACTGATTTTTATCATATCCTCTAAACAATATGAACAGTGAGACCCAAGGGTAGAATCTTGGTCAACAGCATGACTAAAGATAATGATGCTCTCATTTGAGGGAGCTGTCAAAGAACAAAGAAAGAGAACATTATAAATGCACCTCATATTGCCTCAATATTATGTATAGTTAGAAGATTTTGCAGGAGGTATTGACGATATATTGCTAGAGGATAAGGTCGCTCACACCAGAGGGAGCAATCACCAGAAGGAAATTTTATGGAGGATGCACAGTTTGAACGAGGTGGTTGACTTTGTAATAGTAAGTGCCAGAAAGGGCAATTACATCTGATTTATTACGGTGAAAGAAGCTTCCACAACATATGTGAATAAATGAGTAGCAACTACATTGATCTCCGCTGATAGCTATCACACGCTCTCTCACATCAGCGTAAGTATCAAGGCTGCCACAGGAGTATTTGATATTGTTTGATATTTTTGCAGGTCTGGAATTATGATGAACATGATGTATTAGTGAGAAACAAAGTAGACTCGAATAAGATAGAATTTGGTTCTCGAGGTTTATGAGAGACATTTATAAAATTACCTGAGAGTTAAATCAGGGCTGGAGAAGGCAATTAGGTGAATCAGGCTTAGGGGATTTGTATTGAGAGGCTATAAATGATGACCTCCTTAGGAGATATGGAATAGTCGAGGTGTGGTGAAGTGGGATGTTATAAATATTTATAGGGGACTTAGTGTACTGACTGAGATCAGCTGTGAAGGTATCTATATCTAATAAGGGTAGTGTATTATAGATAACCTTACTTGCTGCCACATATATATATATATCTCAGTCAGAATTATTCTGGAATAGTGTGATGACTACGTTGTATGTCTAGGGTATGTGTATGATGAAGTGTAAGTCATAACAACAACAGACAGATAAACAATTTAATTTATTCCACCACACTTGACAACACTGTGACACTCACATACATATAACACTCTAAAGGATATCTTAAAGGAGTCACTGATAACTTTTCAAATAACAATATGTATTCATTGCTGTCATGAATGTATATGTGTCCTGATTCAAATACAAAGGGAACCAGGAATCACAATCAATTTTAATAACACTGTATATGTACAGAATTTATTAATATGATTCAGGTAGTGACATATATTATCAATGGTATCCTATGTGTGTCAGTGGTGTAGTGTTAATATGAGGTAATGCTGGTTTTGTTTTGTTCAAGCTCTGTTGGTATTTGTCATCATGACTTCAATAGTTTGTTTCTATGGGAACTAGTATTGGAGATGTTCTCAGTTCCTGGTATTAAAACAATTTACTTCCCCTCTTAAGTTTATGTTACAATGTTATTTTAAGATGGGGGTACATAATGTTGAGCTCAGCTGGCCACATCAGCTTATCTTGCGTGATGGCGGCAGGAAAAGACTCCTCTGCTCGATTTCTCCCCTGTGCTCTGGAGACACCTCACTGATAGCTAAATGGACCAAGGAGTATGCTGTCCGACTCTGGATTCAGCAAAGCTCTGACCAGGTGCTGCTCAATAACGTTAAGACCACAGTCCCTGAAAACAAGAAGGATGTACCTTCTACGTCATAACTAATTTATACTCTCTTTCTACACTGATCACAATACATCACAAACATTGAGTTCAGAGCGTTTGGCCAACTGTCAGCTTCATCTGAAATACTTTATACCAGTATTAACCTCCTTAATGGTTACTACGCCTCTGCACTTCCAGCATTATTTCTCTCTAGTTAATAATCTAGGTGTCAGTGTACTGTTTGGCCATTCCATGCAGTTTTACTTTCCTCCGACACCTTCTGTTCAGGCTGGAGCATTATAGGCTTTACATCATGTTTGCTACTGAACTACACATATATACAGGCATAAATTAACAATTCACATTCAATTTTCTTTAAAAGACACTGAATGTTTCAAGCTTACCACAATTCATGGAAATAAACACAGATACGTTGACTAGCAATGAATTCTGGCACAAATACTGGCACAAATTCCCATCTGCTTATGTTCCAGGCTTTTATTTAGCAAAAATATGAGCTGGCTTCAACGCACTGTTGCTTTATCAAGCTTATTTGAACTAGTGGTCTCGAACTAACGCTCCTAAGTGATTATATCAGCGAGTCTGGCCAATGGAGCCACGTTTCGACAAGTGTTTGAAAAAATTTTACCTTCCTACGTCTCCCCTAACAACCAAGGATAGCATTTATAGTCCGACTAATCGTGTTTAGCCTTACATATCCTTCCAGCCAATCAGTTCAAATGTAACTTGTGGCCCATTTCCCGTACAATGGTGGTTTAAAAAATCTACCACTGAGCGATTCTGATTTTGGGTGTTGTCTGACAGCACCATCATTTTATTTTGGCTATAACTTGTTAATTCCTAGACTATTTGCATAACACTTAACATATTCTTTGTCATCAAGCCCTAAGGAACCCAAATATACAAATTTAAAAGAGCCAAGTGGCTGCGTTCAAAATATGCAATTTCTTCTACCTCCTGTTTCGAAGATGTGCTGTCTGGGTACTGTAATGTTTTCAAACGTAAACCCATCTAATGTCATCTTTTCTAATAAGCGTTTTCCAGGTTTTTTAAAACTTAACTCTGGGAAGGTTAGTGTTTTTATCACTGTCCGTCCGAAAAAGTTAGTGCATGTGGCCTGACACGCGTGATAGTAGTAATTGTGTATCGCGTTACGCTTGTTGGGGTGGCATTAATAGCGAGACGCGTGTTTAATTTTGCATGCGTTCCTGATTTTCAGCCCTCCCTTCTTTCTATTTGAGTCCATCTGTTCGTTCGTTTTGGTAACGTAGTATAATTAATGTTAGGATTAATTTAGGTCATTACGCAGTGTGCCTCTCAATGTTTTTCTTAGAAATGCAATACCCGTTTTAATGTGTTGTGGAAACGCTTGTATTTATGCAGTGGCTTATATTTAACGTGGAAACGTTACAATTTGCAGACGAAGCATAAAACAAAGGGGATTTCGAGTACTGTCATTGTGACAGCACTGTTCTTTACCATTCTTCTTCCTTTCTTTATTATATGTATTTATTAGGCTTTATATTTACCTGATAATTTATATATGTGGATTAGAATATTTCACGACACGAGGAAATAGTAGATGCACTATGAAAACTATTGTAAGGGAGAATATAGTCTGATGAATTGTACCAACATGGAATTTAAATTGATGTAAATAAAATTTGTTATGTTGAACTGCATTACTGGGATTGCTTTAATAAATGAAAGGATGAAAAGTTGAAGTATAAATGCTAGGTCACAAAGAGATAACACCACTAGTACGAGGTAGTCGCTGAATAATAACAAGGAGGGAAGAACGGACACTGGGAATAAGAAAAAGGACGAACCAAATCTCATCCAAGAACTTACACCTCTGGTAGAAGGACCAGTATTTGAGGATAGCCTCACTTGGGAAATAGTTAATCGACATATAACTAGGCCTGCCTCAGCCACCTAGTTATAGTTAATATTTAGCAGGGACCACCACCGCCACACCATATCATATTTGGTGCCTTTGGACCAGTTCACAGCACACCACCACCGGCTCGGTCACATCATATCCTATTTGGTGCCTTTTGGACCAGTCTTCAGAAATATAGGGCACACGGTCTCATATCCTATTTGCTGCCGTAACCAGTTCTCAGTTCTCAGGCCCGGTTTCATATCCATTGTGTATTTGTGGCAACCGTGAAGTCGTGGGAGCATTGCGTCTATCATAATGTCCGCAATCATTCCTGTGGAGAGTATCGTGACCGTGTAGGTTACGATGTTGTGCATCCTGTGAATAAGATGGGTACCGTAAATCATTGTTGTTTGTGCCTCTCCTTCATTGATGTCTATAGTGGTCTACTTCCATCGGTTCTGCAAAATAGTCTGATCGTGGTTCTCGTCCAATGCGTTGATGAAAACATGTTCTTACATTTTCTTCGTAGACTGCATTCTGAAGCGTTTCCTTGATAGATTTTGAATCTTTTCTTAAAAGGTGGAGTTTTAGGTTATCTGCCCAGAGACCATCGATGAAGATTCTGACCAAGTGCCTTTCTAATTCTTTGGAAGGAATTGATGCCCCAAGAAAAGTATCCTCGGCTAGATTTAGTAAGCGATCCCCAAACATTTGAACGGGTTCATTACGTTCCTGTTTAATCTTCCCAAGAAGTGTCCACGCGTGCATTTAATCGGATATGTTCGAGTAACGATTCACCAACTCTTTGCGAAGGCTATCAAATGTTTCATCTGGAAAAGCCTTACTTCTGCGGCGTAAGAAATCTGTAACAAGTCCAGCTGAAGATAAAAATGCAATCCGTTTGCGATCCGAATCTGAGGCTGAGTCAATCAACGATGCAAATTTGTCCATGTCTACAAACCATTTTCTAAAAGGTTTGGGATCTATCAAAAATGGAGTAACAACTATTCGAATGGCATGAAACTTTGCATAATGATCCACCTGATGAAGAGAGTCAGTAATCTGCTTCAAAGCCAACATGGTGGGATCCATATCATGGGGTAATGGTACAGTATGCGGTAATATGGGTTGCTGTTGCTGCTGATTTTGTAGCATTTGTTGGTGCAGCATTTGTTGGTGATGCATCTGTTGTTGTATTTGTGCTTCTGAAGCGCTAGTGGTGTCCATTATAAATTCGTAAATGAATGTGTAAATAGTTCAAACAGAATGTTCAATTAGATAACGTAGATGGAGGCGTGAGCTGTTCACGGCACCACTTTACTTAATGTGGCAGTAAGGTGAGGAAGGGGACCACACCATTTTATCTTATGTGGGACAGGGGGAGAAGTTTTGGTGATTGTTATGGGAATCTCTCGAGTGTAACTGGTTACCACCAGAGCTGTTAGTACCCGAATGAAAGATGATTCAACCCAAGTTCTTATTACTCACACAGGCTGTCACGTTATCTATTATCCATGATACCTTCCACCACGACATGCTTATTCAAAGGACTCACTGGTTTTATAAACAATCAGTTTTATTTACAAGTCCAACTGGACTATAAGGTTCATATATTGGACACAACTCAATAACCTGACTACTGACGGTCAGAGCGTTCATAATCAAAAAGAGCATTGTTCCTTGTATAAAAACGACAGCCTCAATGAAATACTGTCCTATGTCATTTGTAAACAATGATGGCTTCTACTGACTCTTGGTAATTTCATAGATAAAAGTTATCACAATGTTCATCTAACATAACGAGGGATACAAACCGTATACAATTCTTCCGACATAATATCTTGACTTAGTCGTGTGAAAAGGTTATACTTGCAGAAAGGAATAGTTCTCAACTTCTAACAAGGAAAACTCACCGATCTGCAAGACTGATGTGTATCGCTCAGAGACTAATTCTCGACTCTTCTTATCAAAGTACTCAGCCCGTGCAAAGCTTTCTGTACACACTCAAGTGTCAACAATGCCTAAGTCTTCGCCTATTATTTAAGGGGAGCTAACTATATTTTCTAAGAGTTACCTTCTCTTGACTAGTTTATTCAAGTACTTCGGTCTGTTAGACTTTATTTCTAATACTAACGTGATAACTTGCGTTAGTGTTGGCCGTACTGTAACACCTGCCACCCTGATGCGTGGTCTGTCAGGATATATTGTGTCTATAACCCTCGTCTGAGTGACCATATTATAATGGGATGCTACTTTTTTATTCTTCTTGATATATCGGTTGTACAAGTACATGGATATAGTAAAGATTTCAAGTTTATCCAACTTGTACGTCGTATTATAATAGCCTTTTATTTTCAATAAAGCGAATAATACGTACAAGTTTGTTTATTGTTGTCTTAGACAAGCATATATACTTAGCCTAAGTTCGGCAAAATATCTCAAAACACCAAATTAAATATATAAAAAAAATGTTTATTTACAATGTTCTTTCTTGACTGTGTATGTCAGTAAAGACAAAAATGTTAACAACAGAACTAGAAAGAGCAATTCTAACGATCAAACTCGACTGATGGTAGTCTGGATGCCGAGGGAGAGGTAAGAGAAATAGATGACATTATTTGCTGTTTACTGTGCTCGACAAATCTGTAGCTATGAATGCACATTACAGTGTGAGTTATAGTCGGGTGTCTGTCAGAACAACTCTCCTATTGCTCAGAACCAGGATCTGTTATGAGTTCAATCAATAAAAATGGTTCAACAAAACAACAAAAAAATGTTAATGTCTTCCTAACAATCTCATAGAAGTCAAAACTCTGCATATATGAGAAAGAAAAAAATATTTACAACAATCATGAAAATGAACATAATTAAGTCAGTCCTCATAGGGCTCAACACAATTTACTTAGTGTCGTGTTGATATTTAGTAACAGTGTTCTTCCATTGGCATGCCGCCATAAATGATTGTAATCAAAGTAATGTTATTCATCAAGTAATCCATCTTAAGTATGTTCTGTTTGGATACACGGGGTTCTGTGCTACAATAGTAAAATGTTACAATGTTCTAGTCCCTGGAGTTGGGGTTTTATCGTCACTGTGCACTACAGCATTATACCGCAATGTATCAAATGGTTCTACTAAGGCACGTCAGCGTGGTGAAAATCTCGGTTACAGCGCAGTGGGGTTTTTAAAAAAATGTTAATTGTCTGGTCGAAACTGACCTATAAATCCACTGGTGCGAGAAAAGTTTTTTTTTTTTTGGGTATGCGATAAAGTTTTAGCATGCCTGCGTGAGCTTCAAAAGTCATCTTAGTTCGAGAAGCGTGCATGAGTAACTCTTGTTCTGTGTACCTGAAAGGAAAAAAATAATATTAGTCAACACTGTCTGGTACTATATTTGTAGAGAAGAGTACGGCTACGTTGGATACTTATGATGAGGGAGTATCATATCGGTTGGGCGCTATGAAGAGGGAACGCCTTCGCTAATTTAAAATATTTTAGCGAATTCTAAAAGCGCTATTGTTCGCTCTGAGAGTCTGCTATCGTAAGCTTGCGTAGGCGAAGAAATGGTAGCTGTGTGACATGTTGCTCGCATAGAGGAGGTAATATACTGTGGCGGAAGAATGGGTTGTAGAGTTCCTTTTGACTTGTTCGTTTTCGTCTGGCGTCGCTTTCTTGTGACTTTATACCGGACATGCTCCTGCGGGAGTCTGCTATACTTTACGATACGTGGTGAATCATCTGATGATGATATATGGCCTTTTGGCTGTCGACCTGATGTCGATTTGTGGTTCGCCATCTATACTGTTTGATTTGCTAGGTGCGCTTAAAGTGTCGATATCTGACTCTTCTTGTTGTGATGGTGAGAGTACTATACCGTTCTCTTTATCAGTAGTGTAATACACACATTCAGAGTCCGATTCTGCTTCACTTGGTAGCTGAACGTTGGTATTTCGATGGGCTATCTAGTGATCTTGTTCTCTGGGTTTCATGGTATGTCTTCTGTCATCAAATGTCCGCTTCACATAATCACTGAGGTTGCGACGGGGGTCGCGCGGGGAGTATATTGGGGGCTGCTGAGGGGGGGGGGAGTGATGGTTGCGATCATGTGAATAACGTTGCGAACACCGATGTGTTGTTTCTATGCAGTGCTGGTAGACTCTCATGGTATTTCTGTAATAAGTTCTTGCTTCTGTGTTTCTTCTTAACACTGCATTTCTATCTATTTCCTTCGTTTTGGTAGTTGTGTCCCTGTTGTGTACTGAAACTGTAGCTCTATTCTCTGTTTGTGTTGCTGTATCTACTTTCAGCTGTACGATGTTTATAGTTCGTATATTTCGAAGTGGTAGTCTAGATTGAACTGCCCAAATCATAATGTTAACTTTTTGTTAGCCCGACGGTGTTGTGAGCTCTGGTCACCGTCAATGATTTTGATTGGTCCTACTAAAAATGTATGACCTTATCTCATTGGCACGAATAATGATGGGGTAATAAACCTCACTGTCATATTATTTTTCAGTTCCGAACAGGACACACCAGAGTCAATAGCCATCTAAACCGTATCTAAATCCTCAGCACTTACCTCATAGAGTGTCCATCAATCATAAGTGCCAGGAAAAAACTTTTACAGACACCTCTGACAGTCACCAACTCACTATATGGAACATTAAAATAACTGCAGAAAACCTGCACTTTTTTAAGAATGGCATTGGGCTGCCAAGAGTAGACATGCTCAGCAGCTATGGGATATCGACAACAACAACAACAACATACATAACAAATCTGAATTTAGAAATATACACATAAAATGTATTCCATGACGTCATCATCATCCTCTTTCTGTTCCCTGTGGAGCCTAGGGCTACTTCTGCAATAGGTTCTTTGTAAAGACACCCACATGAAGCAGTCACCAGCGCTTGCAGTGGTAGTTTGTGTGGCAAACTATTTTATATGATGAGGTTGCCAGCATCGTACACAACTTTACAGTAATAAGCTTTTCACACATGTCAAATTTACATATACCTCGTACAATATTACAATTTATATGTGTTAACTTATCCCTTCAATTATGAAATGGGTTATTATATCCATACTTTGGTGCACAAAATGGCTGTAGTATGCCTTGCGACTGTTTACGTTGCAGTCTTTCCCCAGCTAGTTAAAGTTATTTGTAAATGTACACTCTTGACTCCTAACACTTGGGACCGGATTAATCAGACTATGATGCTATTGATTTTGTTAGTTGTAACATTTAACATTGTCAAATTCTCCAGTTACTACTTTAATCTTTCACATTCTATAAGGAAACCCTATTACTGCCCTATTATGGCATCCGATCTCATTGAATAAGATGGAAAATGCAGTGGAGATATCTTAAAAAAACACTCAGTGTTTTAAAGTTAAATTTTTCACCCACGCAAAAATTCAACCTCGCGAGGTTCTCTTCAGTGGAACTCACTCACAATTTAGTTTATTTTATTTTCTAACTTAAAACCAACCACAAGGTAAGGTGTCTTATTTTAAAAAATGTCCCACTTACATGTCGTTTGTAATGTTGGACTATAGCGGTGAGTAGTATTACTAATTTTTGACATCGTCATATAAGGTAAATGTAACTAATTGTTAACCTTATTGGAATTAATTATGTATACGACCTGCCCCAAATCTACAAGGCTGTACTCTCATTTTCCCATCCCTGTTTATTACAATAACAGATCTCACTGGGAGTGATTATATCATGCGTCCCGGTATCAGACACGAGGCAACCTTAGACACATGTTATCTTAAACAGCCATCATTTTCTTAATTCTTCCATAAGAGTTTTATCCAGACAAACTTACATGTTGCTACATCTTCCGGTCGTTCCTTTCAAGATAATATCTCGTATCTATCAAAATACATCAATCTGAATTTGGTGTCCAGACGCTTAATTGATGATAGTAATACTTCCAGACTATCGTCTGAGTTTATCTAACAAACATCCCAGCCGGGACGGAAGCAATATGTGCTTATCTCAATAGCCCGTCTGTCTAAACAATAAGCAGGCGACAAACGGTAAACCACTGTTGACTTAATCGTACTGTCTCACCTGGCTAATAGTTGACTGTCCACAATCAAAGGATAACATTTCATGCGCAGTAAAGCTTAAAACGTGTGAGTGTTGACGAGATTAGTCTTTTCGAGGATAAGATAGTTATCGGTGGATGAAGGCGTAAAGGTAAAATAATGCACGGATGAAAAGAAAAAAGGAATGGTCGAATAAGTGACGTTCTTACGTCCTGTCTGTTTCCCCTTACACACTTTGCATGTACTTGTCCTAAACTACTAATTATCAGTAGGATAACACATATACGATATCCTAATTCGTTAATTTCAGCGTTCAGTGGATAATACTTATCAGAGTTATGTTGGAAACAATTATTCAAATAGAATCACATGGTAATGCTACTTCTACTAGAAAAGTGATTTAGCTCACTTGGTTTATGATTGTTAAATCAGGTTTTACAGCGTGTTATTTAAATAAATTTCCACTGCTGCCGAAGACAGATGGTTTAACTATTATTTCTGCATTTATTGTTACGTCGCTATCATTTTGCTTTGTGGAATTCAATTTCTCATAAAAATGTCTATAACCCTGTTGTACCTTTCTGGTATAAGCTTTGAAATTTAGTACATCCGTTTAATATGTGTGAAATTGTTTCGAATGGGTGGTGATCTATTTTACCATTTTTCGTAGATGACAGTGGGTAATATAGATGTAAAAGACTTTCACATTGAAGCAACTTTAATCTCGATCTAGCAGCAACTGACAGCATTTTATCACTTATTTTAACATTTCTTAGAAAGCTAGATGACAATGAGTGGTTCACACTTTTCATTTCGAGAATTAGTCTTCCTTGTGATGATTTACTTTTCAGTTCACTTAGAGTTTGATTTAATTTGTGTGATTTAAATCCAGAATAAAAAGAGTTTGCTGTTTTGTATTTTTAAACTAACCGCTTCATCAATGTTTAAATGTGCAGTGTCCATTGCCATGTACTTTTGCACTCACTCATTCCCGTGCACATTCATCGTTCAGTTCTTCCCATAATGATCTTTACCAATTCATCTTGGAATTTTTAACTAGGGAGTTCTTTTAGTTTAGTTCATAACTTCCAAAGTTGTTTATGTCTTCATCTACTTGGTCTATTTTACGTTTTTTCATATGTTTATCTAAACAGTCGACAGCAGCTGCTCTAACGACACTAACGTCACAGTTCAGCATTTTTTAATTGAATGAAATATGTCAAAAGTAGTATAATACTAAGGGTTTTTTTATACCGAGTCCTTTGATCGAGGATACATAAGAAACCCCTAGTCGATGATTCATTTAAATCGAGCCATGTTCTGCCAGGATTTACAATTTCATTTTCAGTTTCGTGTGGCGGTTTTTCCAAGAAGCTGATGTTGAAAAAAGAAAAAAACATAACAGTCCCATAACACATTGTGTTCATTAATGATATCTTTGCTGATGTAGGTAGAGGAGCATAGCTTAACTTTGTCATATTGGATTTAAATTCTAGTACCAAGTTTTTAGCCTGTAACTGGTCAGATGTATTATTGACATTTCGTGTCCTAGATATCTGTATCGAGCGTAGTTGTTCATAGGTTGAAATTTCGTGGCCTTGGTATTACATACACACATACATTCACACGTTAATACATAGTGGGCCAGCCTTTGTTAACGCGGGGCCCGATCTGGACTCTTTTGGTGGGTCCCATGGACTTCTAATTTTTTCCAGATTAGGTTTCAGGAATATATGCTATTACATTAAATTAAAAATAAAACAGTATATTTATAGTTATATTTGGATCCACAATATGCATGTTAAAACAGAGCAATATATTTATTGCTGAGTGATTCGCAGTCTTTCAAAATTTTGTTGAAGTTAAGTTTTTTTTTTTTTTTTTCACTTTATCCAATTCTGTGGATAATATTGCAATGTTGTTGAGTGTATCATGGAGCATATTTGACCGCGGATAATATTTAGTCAATTTTGATTATGAGAAGCTTCTTTCCCCTGACTGGAGTTGTGACAGTAATTATTAAAAAACAATATGCGTAGATCATAAAAAAGGATAAATAACAGATGGCAAAATTATTGCTGAAGGACAACTTACAAACCGTTTGAGATAAGAACTGGGGTGCGACAGCGGTGCTACTTGTCACCAACGGGTTCGACGCGCATTGGGGAAACATTTTGATAGCATTACAAGGTAGATTTGTTTTGTAAACCTCATGCCAAGAGAAGTAGATGCAGAACGAATAAGACACGGAGAAGACAGCTTGAGACATAAATAACATGATTATGATGATGACATGGAAAGACCTTGACCTGATGGCACGTGACAGGGGTACTTGGCGTTTCTTTGTTGGAGAGATCTTTGGAGAGCTAAAGGGTATTGATTGGCAACAAGAGGAAATCCGGTATCTTATTGAAAGAAAGGAATTTTAGACTGATTTTCGAAGGCTTCAGGGGTATTAAAAAGGAATAATTTGCTGGAGTGCTTTCATTTCCTCAACCAGTATATGACCATCCGATGGAGATGTAAAGAAATCAAGTCCAACATACTAATCACGGTCTTCAATTAAAATTTCAAGACACTCTTTTTGTATGGCTCTGAAACATGGAGAATGAAAAAGAACGACAACAAATAAGCCACTAACTTTCGTAAATGGATGTTTGTGTAGAATAGACAGATTAAAGTTGCGTGACAAGGTCACTAATGTGGAACTGATGACAAGAACCAGGTGAGCGCCAGTAAATTAAGAGATAGAAAGTAAACGCTGGCGATTGATAAGACACACCGAGGAACCCTGCTAATAGCATTACGAGGTAATCCATATTCTGAAGTCCCCAAGATAAGAGGGCTAGAAGGAGGCCAAAGAACAAATGAAAAAGAGAACTGACGACAAGCACAAAAGAAAAAATAAGACGTGGAAAAACCTTGAGCTAATGACACGTGGACAAGAAAACTGGGAGATCAGAATTCTTGTTGAAACCTTCTCACTCTTAGTGAGGATTCACCTTCTCTCATTTACTCTTGGTATCATAAGCAGGTCTTCTTTCATACGAGCCATTACCATAGGGGACCTAGGGGATTTCATCCCACATTCATCTTTGTCATTTGTCAAACACCAAATTACCTTACGACTCATAAATACATACATACATAAAATATATTGACTGTACTTCTTCTTCGTACACTCTCAGACGTCTACTTGAATGTTTTCAAAGAAAGCAGTAGTCAGTTTGAGGCTATTTGAATCTCCGTAGAACTTTTCCACGAATGGTACTGGTGTCAGCGATATCCGCTTTCTCTGTTCCGCAAATGTTGGGCAACTTTGAAGCAGATAAAGAGGAATTGTCGGGCAGGCATGGAAGGAAGCTTTACTGATACCTATACCAAAGAAAGACTAGGACATAAAAGAACCAAATGGTTATCGACCAATCAGCTTACTAAACTGTATAGGAAAACTGATGAAGCGCACGATTAATACCAGACTGATGTGGCATTAGGAAAACAAACACATTTTAACCCATCAACAAGCAGGATTCAGACAACACAGATCCACTGAAGATCAGATCACATATATAGCTCAGGAAATTAAAGATGCCTTCCATGGAAAAAAAAACACACACGAGTGGTTTGGGTAGATTTGGAAAAAGCTTTTGATAAAGTATGGAAAGAGGGATTGAAAGTCAAGCTGCACAGAAGTGGTGTGTGTGGGCGAATGTACAAATGGATTGGCCATTACCTTGAGAATAGAACTGCCACAGTACAGATAAAAGGACAAACTAGTAAAAGAGTTTAAATAGACTGTACACAGGATGCATTTATACATGTGTGCAAGTAAAGCGACATAGATTTTATTCAGGAAATATTACCTAACCCTTATAGAATAGAATCTCAAATGACATCATGGGGGGGGGGGGGGGGGGGGGGGGGGGGGGGGGGGGCGGCGGAACGGGGCGGCGCTTTCAGTTCAAAGAGATGTTTTTACAATGTGTGCACCGAAAAAAGTTCCCAGATGCGTATGTAGTATACTGTTGCGCACATATTCTTTTGTGTGGCGCACAGATTACTGTTGGTACGCATACAAATGTAAAATGTAATTATTTGTCTGATAAAAATATATTTATCTTTGAATTCACGATTTTTAGTCTAAGGGACAGAACTCAGATTAGTCGATGTGTATTCATTCTGTGAGTTATCTGTTCTGGTATCTTTCCTGAATATCGAACTCAGCGTAGAAATCTAGGTTTACAGCGATCTATTCTTTGTTTGGTTAGAAATAGATTGTTCTTGCTTCAGAATATCTATGACCCGAATCTATGGGTATTTCTTGTCTATGTAGGACGAGTCTGTCTTATATCTTAATATCTTTGTATGTCTAAGTCGAACTATATCTTCGGTGTCGAACTCGGGGTCAAAGGTTGTTCGGCGGATGTGTCGCTAAGTCGAGGTGAGAAGGTTCCGCCCTGATGGGTGCTGAGTTGTTGTAGCGGCCTGTCGCCGAAAAGTGATCTCTATATTAATGGGGAAAGAGGTAGTCTCTTTAGACATATCATGTATTATGCACCCCAGTGTTTATTCTTACTGCCAAGGAATGGCAGAATCATATTCTAGTGTATTTCTGATACCAAGGTAAAGACGCATTTCTTATGAACTTTTCCTGAGGCATTGTATTCGATGGGCAGTCGTACGGTTGTACGTTTAGATGAATATTAACCAGATGAAGATGACATTCATACCTAGCAGCACCATATTATGTGATGACGTCAATAGTATCAATGGTAGAATCTACAAAGCAATGAGGACATTTAATGAATGATCAGCTCTGATTACGCTTCATAGTTTGTATCCTGGGTGAGCGACAACTCACTGGGAGGAGAAGCCATTTTGAATTCTATATTTTTCAATCATCGAGGAGAGAACAGGGATGCCCCCTTACTATCACCTGATGAGTCCAGAGATCACTGCTACAGAAGACAACCCACTACTAGGGGTTCAATATTGTTATCAAAAAAATATGTGCTGAACCTTAGCTAAAGGAATCTTCGCTAGACGAGGTTAGGTCTAGGGACCATCTTGAACTTTGTTTATGAACTGACGTGCTTTGTCAGTGAAGTCAGACGATATATATATTGGAAGTACTGAGTGCTTGTCTACTGACATTCCATTGGTACTGTTATGCAACATGAATGCTCGTGTGATAGTGCATTTCATTGATCAACATTATTATGATTTATGCCAACCTGTCTGTTTGTCACTGTACCCGTGCTGTCGAGTGTGATCGTTCCAATTAAACTGTATGAAACGTACACAGTAGTTGGCGTAAATGACTTCCAGCCATAAGTGAGTGAGATTTGTCAACTCTAACGAACGTTTGCCATCATTCGCATGTACTGTATCCTCAATCCATGTCTACACACCACTGCGTAGGTCGAGTTGACCTTTTGTTTGTCTTCATTTTGACAACACCCATCAACACCCTTCGAACACGATTGCAACCATGCAAGCAACATATACCAATCACAGTTGTTTGCTCTGTCTGTATGCACACGTTTACAATATTGTATTTATTGCTGTATGACATTCACGTAAGCAATACAAATTTGACTATTAAGTTAATATTATGTATGTGGTGGCACAAGTTTGTTGAAAGATTATGCTCCTTGGGGAGCTAAAGGGTGATAATGATCATATCTTTGTACTTCCTTCATCAGTATTTGTCTACTTAAAATCTTAATGGCCCCGTGAAGTTGTATATAAGACAAAGAAAGAATAGGAACAATGTTTCCTCAAGCAGATCGCACACAGCGATCAATATGAGGTGTGACACAAATGACTATTCTCTTTTCCAAGCATTTATGTTTATCGTAGAAATTGTTGCTCCAACGTGTCATTGTCTGTACTTAATTATTGTTTACACTCTCTTCCCTTAATTCTTGTCATGTCAGGACTTCAGCGACCATCTTTTGCTGATTATGGTAGTCAATCACTTTCGTTTAAACCCACACTGACACCCGGGATCTGTAGAGAGAAGTGTGGTTTACTAATGTATAACGCATTTTCCTGCCAGACAGTGATTGAGGCCCGCCCGATAAAGAAGTAAACAACCTTGGGAGGACCACAGTCAATTATCTTATCAACTGATAATACTTCTGTCTGACCAGCTTCTTGATTGTTGGCTAGACCGGTAAATGAGATAATCCTGTCCGGACAGACTGGCTGGAGAACAAGTACCATCTTGACAGAGATTACCTGTGATAGACTATGAAGTCTTAAATGTATACATGATCGATAATAGACGGAAGCTAGCATACCATACATGGCGAGGTGACTTGTAAACAACACATTTTTTTGCGGATGTCACGCAGGAATTCAGGATATAGTAGCAATCCGGATGTGGATCGAATGTTGCCTCATAATTTAGCGTCTTGTGAAACACTGATGTAGATTTTGCAGCAGATCTTTCTCTTTTGTCCCATAGCCGTTACAAAACGCTAGAAAAACTTGAAAATACTCGATGCGAGACCTCAGCAAGTGAATCTGAAAATTAAAAAAAAGTAGAAAACAAAGACAATGAGAATACCTTCAGAAAATTATACAGTGATTGGACTTGAATAAAAGCCCATATAAGATGTAGAATCATACAAATACCCTGGCAGCATTATAAACAACGCAGGAGGAACAGACAATGAATTTAGACTAAACAATGGTTGGGAGAGCTTTCGTTGCATTAGAAAATGTATTGAAATTAAGAGAATTCAAGTCTAACGCAAAAATCTGAATTTTCAACTCTGATGTCAAATCATTTCTCTTATATGGCTCTGAAACGTGGAGAAAAACAACAGCTTAAAAGTTGCATACTTTTATAAATGAATGCTTGCAAGGAATGAAAGGATTGAAGTTGTTCGAGAAGATCACTAATGTGGAACTGATGACAAGAACTAAACAAGCGCCAATGGAACAAGAAATGAGAAAAAGACGATGGAGATGGATAGGATACGTACTGAGGAAATCTGCTCAAGGCAGTAAATGTTCTGGAATTCCCAAACCAAAAAAAGATGCTGAGTCAGAGCAAAAAACATATAACACAGAAGAAGAGAACTGGAGGTAGAAATGAAAATGATGAGGAAGGCGTCAAGAGACTTGGAGCTGATGGCACAGGACAGGAAGACATAGCACACGTTTGTTAAAGGCCTCTGCTCCTTTTCATGTTGAAGGCTGATGATGATGACGGGGTTACCAGCTCCATGTACAGCCTAATGTTAATTGCCTCTTACATCCAGGATGGAACAGTAGGCATATTATTTCTTTATGTCCTCAGTGACCACTCGGTAAACACGAGGCACCTTTATCCAGGACAGTAAAAACAAAATTAGGTGTATAACATATTTATATGCTATTTAAAAGTAGGGTGATTGGAAAGTCACTCTCTATTTTTAAATATTTATATACTTCACTTACGTCACTTGGATATACATGAAATGGGTTGTCAAACAATGGATCCCGTCTCATTCTAGCATCCCTGGCAAGAGGAAAAGAGGCCAGCGGATTAGCAAATTAAGGTGGAAAGCTACATTTACTTGATACAAGCATAACTTTCGAAGAAGCAAAGAGTTTTGATCAAAATCAACCAGAACCGACCCCGGTATACATGCTTCGAAGGCAGACAGATTGGCAAAGGAAGGTGGAAAAATAAACCTGATACAACCATTACTTTCGAAGAGGCAAAGACTTTTATCAGAACCAGATACAGAAATAAATGGGATGTAGAGCATACAGGTCACACATAAAATGATGCATATTACCAGCTCAGCAGAAAAGTGGTAATCTTCAGACTCCGTAGGGGCCACAACAGATTTGGATAACATCTATTCAACAAGTTAGAGATAGGAATTACCGATGAGTGTAATATGATTGCTGAACATCTGCTTCAAAGTTGCCCAACTTATGAGCAACAGAGAAAGCAAATATGGCCGTCACCAGTAAGATTCCTGGAAAAAATCTTTGGGGATAGAAATAGCCTCAATTCACTGCATTCTTTGATAATATTCAGGAAGACATCCTTCATTCACATACTTACATTTTATTGGATATACATGAAACGAAAATCAAAACAATGAGCAATAACTGTTATTTGAGAAATAAGTTTGCTATTTGTCTCCCCGGAAACAAAATAAAATCTAAAGTGACCAGTAAAGTGACGTTACAAGAGGCAACAAAGTTGCTGTCCATACTAAATCATGCGTTGATCAAACGAGATCTCACGCTCAGATGTATTGTTAAGGTGATATGCTGGTTTAAGTAGTGACATGACAGTTAATTATTCTTAATTTTACAATTATTTCATATAAATTAGTTGGATAGAAGAACAGAAGAAATATCATTAGTCAAAACTGATTATGGAAATAATGCACTCGTGAGATGATAGTCCTCTATTTTGTTTTCCTAAAGTTTCTTTCGGCATGTTTAAAAATAGGAAGTGACGATTCCACCATCATATCACTGAGAAAATTGTAGAAATATGTTAAATGACCAGATTTGTGACAGAACATGTGAAATATGGACATATTTGTCGTGAAACATTCTAAATCCACATATATAAATTAAAAAGTAAATGTAAAGCCTAACGCATTAATTCAATAAAAAGGAAAGAGAAATGGTAAAAGAACAGTGCTGTCACAATGACTGTACTCGAGATCCCCTTTTTTTCTACTTCGTCTGCAAATTGTAACGTTTCCACGTTGATAGTAAAGCCTATAGCAGCATACACGCGTTTCCACAAAACAATAAAACGTGTACTGTATTTCTAAGAAAACTTTGAGATACGCAAGCTGATTAATGACCTAGATTAATACTAGCATTAATTTCATTTTATACACTACGTTAACATAAACGAAAGGACAGATTAACTTAGGATAGAGAGAGGGCTGAAAGCAGGAACGCATGCAACACTAACACGCGTCTCGCGATATAAAATTAATGCCACCCTCCCCACGCGAAAGGCATGAAGCACTAGCTTGTTTCAAATAGACAGTGATAAAAAACACTACAACTACGAGAGTTAGGTTTAAAAACCTGTAAAATGCTTATTAGGAAACATGACATTCTACTGTTTTATGTCTAGACTCCTGACATTAGTCTGACAGTACAGCAGACACCCTAAAGTTTGGAAGTGAGGAGGTGGTAACAGCACGACTATCCTAGAAGAAAATACATATTTTGAACGCAGCCACTTAGCCCCATTAAAATTTATATATTTGGGTTCCTTAGGACTTGCTGACAAAGAATATGTTACAGGTTACGCAAATAGTCTAGGAATTAACAAATTATAGCCAAAAGAAAATAGTGAGGATGTCGGACAGCACCAAATCATAATCGCACAGTGGCATGTTTTGAAACCACCATTTTACGGGAAATAGGCCACCATGTTACATCCTATTTGATTGGCGGGAATGATATGTAAGGCTAAACATGATTAGTCGGACTGCAAATACTATTTTTGGTTGTTAGGGGAAACGTAGGAAGGATAATTTTTTTCAAAAGCTGTGTAAACATGGCCCTATTGGCTAGACCCGTTGATATAGTCAATGAGGAGCGTCTGTTCAGTGCCACATTTTAAAATAAACTTATTAAGAAACAGTGCGTTGAGAGCCAGTGCATATTTTTCTAAATAAAAGCCTGGGACAGAGGCAGATCGGAATTTGTGCCATTATTCATCGCCAGTCAACGTATTTGTTTATTATTTCCATGAATTGGGTAAGATTGACATATTTGATATCTTTTTAATGAAAATTGAATGTGAATTGATAATTTATGTCTGTATATGTGTGTGGGTTCAGTAGCAAACATGAGGCAAAGCCTAGATATTGCTCCAACCTGAACAAAACTTGTCGGAGAGAAGTAGAACTGCATGGGATCGCCAAATAGTACACTGACACCTATCTTATTGTATAGAAGGACTTACAGCTGAAATTGCAGAGGCGTAGTAACCATTAGGGAGAAGAATACTGGTATAAATTGTTTCAGATGAAGCTAGCAGTTGGCCTACCGCTCTGAACTCAGTGTTTGTTATGTATTGTGAGGTGTCGCAAGAATACAGTGAAGCCATCGAGCAGAGGAGACTGTTTCCTGCCGCCATCACAGCAGATAAGATTCTGTGGCCAGAGCAGCTCAATCCTATGTGCCCCCTCTAAAATTGACATTATATTAACAAAAGAGGGACAATAAATTGTTTCAATTGATAGGAACTGTGAACTTTTCCCAATATGATTTCCACCATAAGTAAACACTTGAAGTCATGATGACAAACCACAACCTAGCTTGAAAAGCCAGTATTACTTCATAGTACTACTTCACAAATTACACACATAGAATAATAATAATAAAATATGTCAATACAAAGATTCTATTTATAATTGTGTGCATATAACCTGTGATTACATTTGATTGTGATTCCTGGTTCACTTTGTTGTTGAATCAGGATATCTAATATTTGAAGGAATTAATACATATATTTTTAAACGTTACACTTGACTCATTTAAGATAGTCTTATAGAGTGTTATATGTATGTGAGTGTCACAGTGGTGTAAAGTGTTGTGGAATAAATTAAATTGTTTATCTGTCTGTTGTTGTTGTGACTTACACTTCATCATTATCATAACCCTAGACATTCAACGTAGTCATCACAATATTCCAGAATAATTCTGACTGAGGTATAAATATGGTAGCAAGTAAGGTCATCTGTAATACACCACACGTATTAGATACAGATACCTTCACAGCTGATCTCAGTCAGTACACTAAGTCCCCTATAAATATTTATATCCTCCCACTTCACCACATATATTGCGGGCTCGTCCGGGATATTGAACTTTATCCTATTATATATATTGGGAATAATAAGAATTTAAAAGGTATCCTTGAGTGAAAATAAATAAGGTTGAGCTCTCAGTGCCTGTGGTTGTCCTTGGATATTTAGTTAGAGAGTGAATTGTTTAGTTAGATATTGTTTACATTTGCCTGTTAGAAAATGGCCGACCTGGCGAAATTTCGATCAGCTGCTATGCAGGCTGCAAAAGAGTTAGGACTGGACGGGCAAGTTATGATTGCCTATGTCACTACGGAATGTGACAAATATATTGAACGGGAAGAAAGAAAATTTGAAGCTGAAAGAAGGTTAGAGGCTGAAAAAGAAATTAAGAGGTTGCAGATTGAGGCTGAGGCTAAAGCATTGGAGGCAGAAAGGGAAGACAAGAGATTAGCTGCAGAAAGGGAAGACAAGAGATTAGCTGCAGAAAGGGAAGCAGAAAGAGAGGAAAGAAGATTGACTGCAGAGAGGGAAGCAGAGGATAAGAGATTACAAAGGGAACATGAGTTACGACTAAGGGAGTTTGAGTTTCAAGGTCATGCTCCTGAAAATGGTGCCAGTCCCTTTACCTCCGATGCTACTGCTAGTCAGGGAGCCTCAACCTCAGCTATGAACTTTCATTTAGATCATTTTGTTGAGAAAGACGATGATATTGAGAGCTATCTAAATAGATATGAACTATTAGCTACCACGTATGGGTTAGAGAGAGAAAGGTGGAGCTTAAAGTTATCTCAAGGACTTCGTGGTGCAGCTTATGAAGTTTTTGCCAAAATGAGCAGAGGTGATCAAGAAAATTATGACATGCTAAAGCAGGCTCTTTTGTTAAGATATGAAAAGCATGCAGAATTTTATAGGAAAAAATTTAGGAATGCTAAACTACTGTCAGGTGAAACCTATCACCAGTTCTCTGCACGAATAGAGACATACTTGGAGAAATGGACTTCTCTGGGGAAAACCCAAGATCTTAAGGAAATGATCCTTATAGAACAACTAAGAGAGTCCATGGCTCCAGACCTGAGAAAGTTTCTCATGGAACAAGGTGCAGAGAGACTGGGTGAGTTACTAAATGTAGCTGAAAGGTATCAAGCAACTCAGGCAGAGGTATCAGGTAATAAGAAGAAACAGGTAGAAAATTTTAGGGCACCACAGAACTTTAATAAATTTGATCCTAGAGATCAGAACAAAGGTAAGCACCAGTTTGATAGGCCATGGTATGACAATAAAAATAAAACCCCACAATTCGATGAAAGGAAATATGATGAAAGAAAATCTTTCAACCAAGGAAGGAGGTGGTGTAAAAATTGTAAGATGAACAATCATGACACTGACCATTGTAGAAGGAAACCTGTGTATATGGCCACCCTTCAGGTCAGGTCGACCTCAAGAAAGGAGGAGGATATTCTGATAGATACCACTCCAGAAGAGATGAGGAAGGCACAGGCTGGGGATAAGACCCTCAAGCCTTGTTTTAGGAAATTGTCAACTTGTCATACAACTCCAGGCAAGGGCGATTTTTACATGAAAAACAAGTTGATTTACAGGAAGGCCGGAACTAGATCCAATGGTCACGGACAGTTGGTTCTTCCAAAGACATATAGGGCAGAATTAATAAGGAGCTTACATGTGAAACAAGATGGGGACCATGAGAAAATAGGTACCATCATTCAAAAGGTGGCTCACAAGTATCATTGGCCCAAGGCAAGGTGGGACATTGATAATTTTGTAGAAAGGTGTAGCATAGCACATGAGGGAACACCCACAAGTGGGAACAGTGGTCAGGACTTCTACACGCCACGGGGCAAATGTAGGCCTGACACGGAAAAGAAAAATAGATATAATAAAGTGGACCAAATGGAATGGGAAGCCCCTTTTCACGGACAAGCTTCAATTAACTGTTTTACAATGGCCACTATGCGGCGAGTGCAAAAAGATGTCTTACCCCAGGATAAGCCGAAAATCCCTCAATCGGACTTATGTAAACTGGAGGAAGAAGATGTAGAGAGGAAATCTCTCATCAAGAATTCTAAGTGGGGAGAAAGCCCCAAGAAAAAAATTGGTAGCGGTCGTTTTGTGCATGATAATTCTGGGAAGAAAAATCATCACTATAGCGCTTCGAGTGGAAGAGACCATACCGGTGCATGGACAAATAGGTCCACAAAATTAAAGGTCCATATGAAGCGCTGTTAAGAACGTGGACTGATGAAAAGGCAGAGGAAAATATTACATCCTCATACCAATATGTGAATGAGCTGACCACTCGTTTAAAAACTGGCTGGAAACTTGCCAATGAAAGTTTGAGACAAGCCAGGAAGGAACATGCTGCTTATTATAACCGGAAAGCTAAAGACAGAGATTTGGCTGTGGGAGAGAAGGTACTGCTTCTTCTACCCGGTAGTCAGAATAAGTTACAAATTGGATGGCAAGGTCCATATACAGTTCTAGAGAAGGTGTCTAGAACCAATTATAAGATAGATAAGAAGGGGAAAGAAAAAATCTATCATGTGAATCTCCTGAAGAAATATTTGGAAAGAGAACATCAGGAAGAGACACACTTGTTGACCTTGTCCATGCCATGGAGATGAAAAAGGAACCACTTTCATCATTTGAATATCCATTACATCCCTGTGAGACAGCGGCACAGGTGAAAATCAGTACACACTTAACGAAAGATCAAAAGAAGAGAGTGCAACAGGTTTTAGATGATCATACAGAGGTGCTAACAGACCGACCGGGGCATACAAACTTATTGGAATATGATATGAAACTGATAGACCCCACACCTGTCTGTATGAAACCCTATTCGATTCCTTTTGCTAAGGAGAAAGCTTTGAAGGAAGAGATAGACTATTTGTTGAAGGAAGGAATTATTTCACACAGTGAATCTTCGTATAGTTCCAGTGTGGTACTCTTAAGGAAACCCTCTGGAGAACATAGACTCTGTATAGATTACAGGAGACTGAATGCTATTACAGAAGGACAGGTGGATCCATTGCCGGATACAAATCAGTTGTTTGCCAGGCTAAATAAAGCTAAATATTTCTCAAAAGTGGATCTGAGTAAAGGATACTATCAGATTCCAGTAAAGCCTGAGGTTAGACCATACCTAGCTTTTAGTACCTCAGAGGGACACTATGAGTTTAACAGATTGCCATTTGGATTGAAGAATGCGCCTAGTGTCTTCTCTAGAATGATGAGAAAATTATTGGACCCTCTGAATAATCCATGCATCACAAATTTCATGGATGATATCCTTATAGCAACAGAAACATTTGAGGAACACATTGACTCTCTGAACATGCTGTTTGATCGACTTAGGGAGGCAATTTAACAGCCCGACCAACCAAATGTTGCGTTGGATGTAAAGAATTAGAATTCTTGGGACACACAGTCCATCAGGGAAACATGACCCCTGACCCCAAGAATTTAGAGAAACTAAAGAAAGCCCCGAGACCACAAACCAAGAAAGACGTGAGATCCTTTGTCTCATTATGTGGTTTCTACCAAAAGTATATCAAAAACTTTAATTCCATATGTGCACCGTTAACTGATTTGACACGTAAAGGACATCCAGATCGAATTACATGGACATCACAATGTGAATTGGCTTACCAGGAATTGAAGGAAAAGCTTACAAGCAAACCTATTTTGAAATTACCTGACTTAAGTCAAGAATTCATTGTAAGAACGGATGCCAGTAATATAGGGTTAGGTGCGACCCTGTTACAGAAATCAGATGCACTGGATGGGGAATTAAGCCCAGTGGCATATGCTAGCAGAAAGTTGAATAAAGCTGAAACCAATTACTCAACTAGCGAAAAAGAATGTCTTGCAGTAATATGGGCGATAAAGAAATTCAATATTTATCTGTGTGGGAAGGCATTTAAGTTGCAAACGGATCACAAACCCTTGTCGTTTCTAGCGCAGGCTAGGCATGAAAATTCGAGGTTACTCAGATGGTCCTTACTTATGCAGCCATTTGAGTTTAGCATAGAGTATATTTCTGGAAAAACAAATCTGGGAGCAGATTTTTTAAGCCGCCATCCGTATGATGAGAATCACCGTAAGCCCCAGAAATAATAATGAATTTCTCTATGTGTATATAGAATTATAGACTGACATATAACGTCTGTTTTAAGAGGGGAGAATTTGTCGTGAAACATTCTAAATCCACATATATAAATTAAAAAGTAAATGTAAAGCCTAACGCATTAATTCAATAAAAGGGAAAGAAGAATGGTAAAGAACAGTGCTGTCACAATGACTGTACTCGAGATCCCCCTTTTTTCTACTTCGTCTGCAAATTGTAACGTTTCCACGTTGATAGTAAAGCCTATAGCAGCATACACGCGTTTCCACAAAACAATAAAACGCGTACTGTATTTCTAAGAAAACCTTGAGATACGCAAGCTGATTAATGATCTAGATTAATACTAGCAATATTTTCATTTTATACACTACGTTAACATAAACGAAAGGACAGATGGACTTAGGATAGAGAGAGAGGGCTGAAAGCAGGAACGCATGCAACACTAACACGCGTCTTGCGATATAAAATTAATGCCACCCTCCCCGCGCGAAAGGCATGAAGCACTAGCTTTTTTTCAAATAGACAGTGATAAAAAAAACACTACAACTACGAGAGTTAGGTTTAAAAACCTGTAAAATGCTTATTAGGAAACATGACATTCTACTGTTTTATGTCTAGACTCCTGACATTAGTCTGACAGTACAGCAGACACCCTAAAGTTTGGAAGTGAGGAGGTGGTAACAGCACGACTATCCTAGAAGAAAATACATATTTTGAACGCAGCCACTTAGCCTCATTAAAACTTATATATTTGGGTGCCTTAGGACTTGCTGACAAAGAATATGTTAGGTGTTACGCAATTAGTTTAATAATTAACAAATTATAGCCAAACGAAAATAGTGAGGATGTCTGACAGCACCAAATCAGAATTGCGCAGTGGCATGTTTTGAAACCACCATTTTACGGGAAATAGGCTACCATGTTAAATCCTATTTGATTGGCGGGAATGATATGTAAGACTAAACATGATTAGTTGGACTGCAAATACAATTTTTGGTTGTTAGGGGAAACGTAGGAAGGATAAATTTTTTCAAAAGCTTGGTAAACATGGCCCTATTGGCTAGACCCGTTGATATAGTCAATGAGGAGCGTCTGTTCAGTGCCACATTTTAAAATAAACTTACTAAGAAACAGTGCGTTGAGAGCCAGTGCATATTTTTCTAAATAAAAGCCTGGGACAGAGGCAGATCGGAATTTGTGCCATTATTCATCGCCAGTCAACGTATTTGTTTATTATTTCCATGAATTGTGGTAAGATTGACATATTTGATATCTTTTTAATGAAAATTGAATGTGAATTGATAATTTATGTCTGTATATGTGTGTGGGTTCAGTAGCAAACATGAGGCAAAGCCTAGATATTGCTCCAACCTGAACAAAACTTGTCGGAGAGAAGTAGAACTGCATGGGATCGCCAAATAGTACACTGACACCTATCTTATTGTATAGAAGGACTTACAGCTGAAATTGCAGAGGCGTAGTAACCATTAGGGAGAAGAATACTGGTGTAAATTGTTTCAGATGAAGCTAGCAGTTGGCCTACCGCTCTGAACTCAGTGTTTGTTATGTATTGTGTTCAGTGTGGAAATAGATTATAAATTAGTTCTGAAGTAGGAGGTACAACCTTCTTGTTTCAGGGACCGTGGTCCTAAATTATTGAAGCAGCACCTGGTCTGAGTTTTGCTGAATCCAGAGGCTGACAGAATACTCCTTGGTCCAGATAGCGACCAGTGAGGTGTCGCAAGAATACAGTGAAGCCATCGAGCAGAGGAGACTGTTTCCTGCCGCCATCACAGCAGATAAGATTATGTGGCCAGAGCAGCTCAATCCTATGTGCCCCCTCTAAAATTGACATTATATTAACAAAAGAGGGACAATAAATTGTTTCAATTGATAGGAACTGTGAACTTTTCCCAATATGATTTCCCCCATAAGTAAACACTTGAAGTCATGATGACAAACCACAACCTAGCTTGAAAAGCCAGTATTACTTCATAGTACTACTTCACAAATTACACACATAGAATAATAATAATAAAATATGTCAATACAAAGATTCTATTTATAATTGTGTGCATATAACCTGTGATTACATTTGATTGTGATTCCTGGTTCACTTTGTTGTTGAATCAGGATATCTAATATTTGAAGGAATTAATACATATATTTTTAAACGTTACACTTGACTCATTTAAGATAGTCTTATAGAGTGTTATATGTATGTGAGTGTCACAGTGGTGTAAAGTGTTGTGGAATAAATTAAATTGTTTATCTGTCTGTTGTTGTTGTGACTTACACTTCATCATTATCATAACCCTAGACATTCAACGTAGTCATCACAATATTCCAAAATAATTCTGACTGAGGTATAAATGTGGTAGCAAGTAAGGTCATCTGTAATACACCACACGTATTAGATACAGATACCTTCACAGCTGATCTCAGTCAGTACACTAAGTCCCCTATAAATATTTATATCCTCCCACTTCACCACAATATTTATACATACACGTACATGTAAGTAAGTGAAAATTTAAAGACAATGTTTTGTAGTGTGACTGTTAGCGTTGGTCACGGTTCCAAAGTGGCGGTATGTAGCAGGTGCCTCGGCTTCACTAGAGAGCACGACGCTAAAGCAGAAATAAATCACAAGGACCGGTCAGTAGGACTGGTCATGACACTTAAAGGTATTTGTGATGACTCTACAGGGTCTACTCGTGTTTAAAGGTAAAAGATGCCCAATTGAGGCATATTGGGAATAGTGTTTTAGGCCCATATTTTCTTGACCATCGGCACACTAGAGGTGATGTGGTCAGCATCACGCCGGCTTGTATTTAAGTGTTTCTGCATTATTGCTGTAAGGGCCGTGGTAAATATTAAATATATCTTTTAAATTTATAATTTCACTCTCACTCTTCAGATGACTCATTCCCCCTTCTAATAAACCAAAACGTTTTCCAACAATACTGTTTATTAAAGTAGCATTCAAAATGATAAACCGTATAAAAAGAAATTCAATAACAACATTTGCACAATCGTTGACATACCTTGTATATTCCCGCAGGGTTTTTTGGTAGCTAGTCATAATTGACTATGGGAATGATGCGCCTCTTAGATAATAGCCTTCACTTACTTTAATATATACACAATTTTATATATATATATATATATATATATTTATATATATATATATATATATATATATATATATATATATAATATATATATATATATATATATATATATATGTGTTCTTTTCTTTTCTTCTTGGCGTAAAAGCGTTGTTTTGCTCAATCTGAGGCGGCACCGTTTGCAGTATCGCCGCTTGGTGCGATTGGCAGCTTCATCCTCTCACGGTGCTGGATGTATGTCCAGAGCCTTCACGTCCCTTTGGTACACATCTTTGAACCTTAGCTGCAGTCGCCCAGCTGCTCTTTTACCATGTGCCAGCTGTTCGTAGAAACTATTTTTGGGGATGCAACCATCTTCCATGCAACGGACACAGCCAAGCCAGCGTAGATTGCCCTGTTTAAGTAGTGTATATATTTTATGAGTTGGTAGCTCAGGAGCTACTTTCAAAGTCAAAAGCTCTTCCAAGATTTACCATGACAAAAATTTGTTTGTTGTCAGATTTCAGAGTATCTGGAATTTGGAACAAGTCTAGCCTATATGTAACTTATATCTCTGCCACGTGATCTGCTTCCTACAATCGCATCAACAGAGCGGTGAAAAATAAAAACTGACTAATTTACCGAACATTAACTTCACTTGACAGAAATGATCGCGTTTCAGTCTTATGAATAAAGTAAATTTTAATAAACTAACTTGCAGGTTGTCTGCGGGAATGCGTTGAAAATGCCTTTAAACCTGGGGACACCGAGTTTTTAAGTGGGGGTAGGAGAGAGCTAGTGCGAAATTTACTCAGGTTAAAAATTGTTTTTTCACAGCGGACTGATCATCCGCTTGCTAGTTACATTGATTACGGAAACAACAATTAATATTCTGTTGTACCAATAAACGCCTTTAGGCGTAACGGAACAACGGATAATTTCTTGTTGCCCTAAGACGCCGCAAGGCGTAATGGCCGCAGACTGCTTGGTCGGTCGGCGGCTAAGGACGGAAGAAGAAGAAGAAGAAAAATTGTTTTTCCCACCTGTGTCACCTACATATCTACTGGTAGATCAAGATAACGGGTTACCGACCCCTGGCATACATGCTTTGAAGGTCAGCATGTGACGGCATCTCGATATGTATTACTTTGTCCTTCCACGAAATACCAAGGATGTGGCGTAGACACCGTATATGAAAGGTATTGAGCTTTGTTCCTCGCTTAGCATAGGTTCTCCATGTCTCGCTGCCACATAGAAGCGTGCTGTTGGCACAGACAGCATATACTACATTTTGCTGGGAATTTATGATTTCTTTAGATACACGTTGTGAGGCGGGCAAAGATGATTGTATCTTTGCCAATGCGATTCTCATTGTATGTGTCCAGAGAGAGTTTGTAATTGATGGTAGATCCCAGCTATATGAAGTGGTGCACCACTGCTAATTCATAGCTATCCATTGTAATAACTAGTGCAACATCTACATCCTGACCCTGCACATTTGTTTTCTTTAGACTTATTGTGAGGCCAAAGTCATTGCATGCTTGAGAGAAACGATTCATTAAGCTTTTAAGCTCCTGTTAACTGTGAGTGGCGATTTCAGCGCCATCTGCGAACAACACTTCAGTTGCTATAATCTCTTCTATTTCGTGTATATAAATACTCGTTTAATGTCCTTAGATTATATAGCTTAGCGTACATCCTTAACAACATTAATCTATATTCGTTCATTTTTCCCACTGGGTATTATGACTGGACATCTACGGGGCCCTTCCTTTTGACCATGTACGAATTATAATGATCATTAAGTTTGACTGATTCATGCAGCGAAGAAATGGCTACATGATCAAGACAAAATCTGGTACGGGCTAGGAATACATGCACTTGTTTCGCACTGGCATAAAGCCGTACAAGTTGATGGGGATTATGTTGAATAATACTGATTGATAAGTTTGACTGAAAACTGGAAGAAACGAGTCCTACCCGGTTGTTTCTCTTACAATTAGAATCATTACATTTCACGTTAATTTTACATTGTAAAAATATGTTTCGGTTTTAAATGTTCTATAATCATAACGCCCAGGTGGTGAACTAGTAGAGCTATAGTTGCTTCTGATGTAAGAAGAAGCAATGTTTTCCTCCGTCAAGAGGTTACTATTCTATAACTTCGAAAAAAGTTAATTTCTTCATTTCCACGTCCATTTTCTCGGTAAATACGTTGATGTAAAATGTATCTGTGTCTTCTTCTTTAGATTTTACTTGATGCAGGTTCCCGATTCCTTGATATATTTGATGGTTAAAATAGATTTCGACTGTCGGCAAAATGCTTCTGTTGCTATTATACTAAATCTGTGACCCACAGAAAGTTAACTACGCAGACGTTCAGAAATCGTCTGCCTTGAATTACATGACACAAACCGCTCAGCTATGGCGTGAACTACCTATCTGTTGTTGTTGTTGTTGTTGTTGTTTTCGTCTACTATGTTGCTGTAATACCCTGTTCAACCTGAAAGTTGGTTATAATTGGGGTATATTGTGTGTTTTCTTTCTTCGGTGCTAGCCGGTTGTTAGTCCTAAGAAGGACTGGTCCTGAAAAAGGCCACTAGCTGACTTTCTGGATAACTCTTCGTTGCTTGTCTGTGTATGGTGTCGTGGCGTGTTCATGGTGTCCCTATCCTGCCTGCCTATCTGGCCTGTGTGGCTTTGTTAGTTTTTGCCCTCCTCGCTTCTGATTGTTGTGTCTTCCTGCTCTCCTGTATTTGTGACAGAGCTTTTTCTATTATTGCTGGGAGAAGTTTTTCTAGTGTTTCCTCGATGACTTCTTCGTCTGATTGCTCGTTTGTTTTGGTCGCTCTTGTGTTTGATTTCGGGCAGATAGGGCTCGTGATCCTTGGTTGGTACCTTATCTAAGAGAAGGAACTCTGAATTCAAACCACCGCTGCCTTGCGGGAATATCCATTTGTGGAATTGGCTTCGGGAGTAAACCCTGAGGATTTTTTTTTTTTTTTGTTTTTGTTTTTTTTTTTTTTTTTTTTTTCCGGAGCGGCACTTAGGCTTTCAGCCCTTCGGCCCAATGACATGTCATTGCGAGGCTGGGGAACCTGAGGACTTTCCTTCCAACCCGGTCAGGAGCTTCGCTCCTTCCCATCCACAGAGGGTTTATCACAGGAGCCGTTCAGGCTATTCAGTCAAATTTCCGGCCGTAAACATTTCTTCAAACGCCGACGCCCGGGTTTGAACCATGAACACCTGGTCGCCAGTACAACGCCGAAGCCATTACACCAGCGCGGCTCCCAAACCCTGAGGATAAATCCGGAGTCGGAGTCCCCAAGGCAGTCTAATGTCGATTCGACATTATTCTGGCAACTCCTGCGACATGGCTGGTACCAAACTGTATCGGCTACTGCTGTTCCTTTGGATCTACCGGCTGTGTGGAGAGGGGGAACATGCTGCATGGGCAACAGCTTGATCTCCATATAACTGTGCCCAAGCTCGCGCCCTGGAGAGGACACTCCAGCTTCACCCTATAGGTGTCGGCAAAACATGGGAAGTAGCAGTTACCGGTTATAAGCATTTTGCCTAATTGGCGTAGGGCATGGCGCCAGGGGCTACTTCCGACAGTGGGAGAGGTTCTAGGATCTCACTGGACAGCTACCGCCCGCTTCAAGCTGGGCAGCCCCCAGTCAAAAAGGTGTTGTCCCGCCACTGTCTGCTTTCCCCATTGGGTGCATGGGGATTAGGGTCAAACCCGAACTGTGGACAGAAAATTTTGCACCAAGCAATTATCGAAAAAATAGAAATAAACAAACTCTCAGATTGGGATGCTGGAACGTCCGGACTATGTTGACTGGACTATCCGAAAACCTACAGGATGTAAACGATGTAAGGAAGACAGCTATAATTAATGATGAGCTTAAACGACTTCAGGTGGATATAGCTGCACTTCAGGAAACGCGCCTGGCGGGCTCTGGAACGGTGAGCGAGAAGGACTACACATTTTATTGGCAAGGGAAAGATCTTAATAAAGCTAGAGAACACGGAGTAGGTTTTGCGGTCAAAAAATCGCTAACTAACATGGTTGAACCAGGCGAGAATGGATCAGAACGCCTGTTAACGCTCCGCCTGCAAACTAGCACAGGTCCCATCACCCTTGTCAGTGTGTATGCTCCTACTCTGTACTCTGCCTCAGAAGCTAAAGATGAGTTCTACGAGAATCTAGCAGCAGTCATCAAAAGCATACCTAGGCAAGAACAGCTTGTTCTCCTTGGTGACTTTAACGCTAGAGTGGGTGCCGATAATGTTTCATGGCCTTCATGTCTGGGCAGGTTTGGTATTGGCAAGATGAATGAAAATGGACAACGGCTCTTAGAGTTGTGCGTCCACCATGACCTCTGCGTGACCAACACCTACTTTCAGACAAAACCCCAGCATAAGGTGTCATGGAGACACCCACGATCCAAGCACTGGCACCAACTTGACCTGATTCTCGTCAGAAGGCCACTCCTCAGGTCTGTGCTTCCACGCGCTCGTACCATAGTGCAGACTGTGACACAGATCACTCCTTCGTTTGCTGCAAAATCAGAGCACAGCCAAGAAAACTCTATCGTGTCAGACATGAAGGGAAACCACGCATTGATACCAGCAAGATGTCAGACCCTTTCATGATCGCTCAATTCACTGCGACCTTCAAGAAAGTGCTCAGTAGCCCTCAGCATGGTGATACTATTACAGAGAACTGGGAGCATCTACGGAACACCATTCAAAGTACTGCACTTGCCACCTTTGGTAAGAAAACAGCAAAGTCAAATGACTGGTTTGACGCTTCATCAGATGTGATGGCACCTGTTATTGAAGCTAAGCGCAGTGCTATGAATGAATACAAACGTTCACCGAGTGCCAGAACCCTACAGATCCTGAGGGCTACGAGAAGCAAAGTTCAACAAACTGCTCGACGCTGTGCAAATGACTATTGGCTCCAGCTCAGTGAGAGCATCCAGATCGCAGCGCAAACAGGCAACATTAGACAAATGTATGACGGTATAAAGAAAGCACTTGGCCCCCATAAAAGTAAGACGGCACCGCTAAAAACCATCAGCGGAGAGAAGCTAACCGATAAGGGTAAGCAGATGGAGAGGTGGGTCGAGCACTACTCTGAGCTTTACGCTAGAGACAATACCGTTACGCCTGCAGCCCTTGATGCTGTCAATAGTCTGCCAACTATGGAGGAGCTGGATGCCGAACCAACATTAGAGGAACTCAGTAAGGCCATTGATAGCTTGGCCTCTGGCAAAGCACCAGGCAGTGATGGGATTCCTCCTGATTTAATCAAATGCTGTAAGAGCACGCTATTACATCCCCTGCATAGGATGCTGTGCCAGTGCTGGGAAGAGACAACTATTCCTCAAGACATGCGAGATGCCAAGATTGTAACACTGTATAAAAATAAAGGAGACAGAAGTTATTGCAATAACTACAGAGGCATCTCTTCTTCTTAGTATTGTTGGTAAGGTTTTTGCCAAAGTCATCTTAATGCGACTACACAAGTTAGCTGAGCTCATATATCCAGAGGCACAGTGTGGATTCCGAGCTGGCAGATCAACAACAGACATGATCTTCTCTCTCCGCCAGCTTCAGGAAAAATCAAGAGAGCAGAAAAGACCATTATATATCGCCTTTATAGACCTCACAAAAGCATTCGACCTGGTTAGTAGGGATGGACTCTTTAAAATCCTCCTGAAAATAGGCTGCCCTTCTAAAATGCTGGAAATGATAAAGTCATTCCATGACGACATGAAGGGAACAGTCCAATATGCTGGAAGCACGTCACAGCCCTTTGATATACGAAGTGGCGTTAAACAAGGCTGTGTTCTGGCTCCGACCCTCTTCGGAATCTTCTTTGCCTTACTCTTGAAACATGCATTCAGAGATGCAACTGAAGGAATATGCCTTCACACTAGGTCAGATGGCCGTCTGTTTAATCTTTCAAGGCTGAAGGCAAAAACAAAAATCAGAAGGGTCACTATAAGAGACTTGTTGTTCGCTGATGATGCTGCAGTCGTCACTCAAAGCCAACAGGAGCTTCAGAGCTTGATGAATCGCTTCACTCAAGCATGCAAGGACTTTGGCCTCACAATAAGTCTAAAGAAAACGAATGTGCTGAGTCAGGATGTGGGTGCTGCACCAGTTATCACTATCGATAACTATGAATTGGCAGTGGTGCACCACTTCACATACCTAGGTCTACTATCAATGACAAACTCTCACTGGATACAGAAATCGACAGCCGCATTGGCAAAGCTGCAGCTACCTTTGCCCGCCTCACATCGCGTGTTTGGGGAAACTCTAAACTCACAATGAAGACCAAAGCTGCGGTATATAATGCCTGCGTCACCAGCACACTCCTATATGACAGCGAGACCTGGACGACCTATGCTAAGCAAGAAAGAAGGCTCAATACCTTCCATTTGCGGTGTCTACGCCGCATCCTCGGCATCTCGTGGAAAGATAAAGTGACAAATGTCGAGGTGTTGTCACGTGCTGGCCTTCAAAGTATGTATACGCTGCTTAGACAGCGCAGACTTCGCTGGCTTGGCCATGTTCGCCGCATGGAAGATGGTCGCATCCCAAAAGATATCTTCTACGGACAATTAGCAGATGGCAAGAGAACAGTTGGGCGACCACAGCTGAGGTTCAAAGATGTGTGCAAGAGAGATATGAGGGCACTGGACATGGATCCAGCAACATGGGAGGATGAAGCTGCCGATCGCACTAAGTGGCGATGCTATTTACGGCACCACCTCAGATTGGGTGAAGAGAGGCTCACACAAGAAGCAGAGGTGAGGAGAAAACGTCGAAAGGAGCACCAGGAAAATAAGCAGCTGAGGGCGCATTCCCATAGTCAGTTATGACTGAAGGGGCTATTATTATTATCTATCTGCCGCTGAATTCTTTTCATGTCTTTCATCATTTCTCTGACGTTCTGTAGATCTATTACGTTTTCACTGTCGGTTGGTTCTTCGGGAGCCTGCTTGCTTCTGTTTTCGACCTGTAGTTTCATATCTTTGACTTCAGCGGTCCGCTTGTGTAACTGTCGTCTATCAATCATGCGCTGTTTTTCTGCAGCATCCGCAGCCACTTTGTGTTTTGCCTCTCTTAAGGGGATGTTTTTGGATATCGCTTCCTTCAGTATGTTCTTAGTTTCTTGGAACATCGGGCAGCCTCGGTACCTAGCCCCGTGGTTTCCGAGGCAGTTTGCACAGGTACGGTTTGCGTTAGTGGTTTTGTAGTTGTGGTCCTCCTTCGCCTTGGGGCAGTCGCCATATTGGTGGTTTCCCGCGCAATATCGGCAGACTGCGTCTCTCTTGCATGTTTTCTTTGTGTGTGAAAACTGTTGGCAGTTTGAGCACTGCATCACCGGAGGGATATAGGCTTCTGTCTTTTTGGTTGTTGTTTGGAGCGTCAGTCTCTCGGGTCTTGTCGTTCCTTCAATCGTTACTATCATCAGATTGGTGTCTTTCTTGGCCCAGGTTTTTAGCCTTTCGACCTGCTTGATTTTTACATCAGCGTTTTCTGTTTGAAGGTGTCTGTGGACCTCGCTTGCGGGACATCTGGTATCCACCCCTCTTATGACTAGAATCTTTGTTGACTTGTATTTCTCCACCACCACTTTTATTTGGTGGGGCAACTGGACTTCTTTTTGGACCGGATTCCAGTTCGATCATCAACGAGGTGGTTTTGTCTGTGTTGTTGAGCGAAAGCACGACTCCCTTTTCGTGCCTCCCTACTTTGGCGATACCTCTCCTTCCAGTTATCACCTCGAGGATGTTGATCACTTTGTTGTCGGGTAGGGCCTTGAGTGAGGCCTCACTTCCTGACGTCTGGGTGATCTTTACGATCATCTCCTGTATCGTTTCTGAGTTGTTTGTCTTTTTAGTGTTTGGTCTCTGTTTCCTTCTACAGGCTTGGTTCAAATCTTGTTCCTGTTCTTTGTTATAAGGTGTCATATCTTGCGTCTGAGCCCTTGAGTTGTCAGCTGTTGTTTCCTCAGGACCAGGAATGGTAGCTTGTTTCTCAGTGGTTTCGATGTCCAGCACGCCTGGGGCTACTTCTACTATCGCTTCTTGAAGAGCGAGCCTAAGGGACTCGTCTCCGTCTTCAATTCTTCGAAGTGCATCTATAATGGTCTCTGCGATATCTTCCTCTTGTACCTGTCTGTGTTGAGTTCTGTCTCTATCACTTCTTTCATAGTGCTTGCAGGTGAGTCGGCTGTCATCTCGGCATCGTGTGGTGGTGTCATCGGTGTTTGGTGCAGCTTCTCTGTGGTAGACCGGGTTTCTGCTGACGAGTCGGGTACGTGTGGTGGTTGTGCAGCTTGGATCTATGTCGTATTATCCAGCCTCTAGGCAAGGAGTCGGGCCCCTCAGACTCTCAGTCGGGTCGACGCACGTCACAGCTAACTTCGTCGTGTCAGGAGTTATAGAAGGGCCTGTCCCGGCACGAGTACTTGGGGCAGTCTTGCTCTCTCGCTGTTTGTCTTTGTTGTCTGTGGTTTTAATATTCACCTGGCTGTTCAGCGCTGGCGGGCTGGTGTAGACCTTCCTCTTTTTGGCGTGTGGTTTATTTCTGGTCATTTTGACGATAATGCGATCTTTTCTCGGATAGTGGCGTCCTGAGAGGTTACCTATCTAGCGTGAACTCCCGCTTATATACTACACCTACACCAGGTTTTAATGCGCTTTTCGTCCAAAGTTTTCTCGAATATTCCCCAACTAAGTAACAACGTTACTAAAAGGGACTTCTTCTTCCTCGTTCGCCCTGAAAAGGACGGTGGTTGCGTTGTGTCTGTTTCCAACGTAGCTGTGATATCTGCAACTTTCGGTCGACACATCCGACTTCTGCACGGCATTTTTTAGGACAGGGTTTGCCTTCCCATTGCGATCCGTACTCGCTCAGCCAGCCTGCACAGCTGCAGACTGTTTCCAGGACCACCACGTGGAGGTGGAGCACGGTCTTGACCAGCTCTGGTTCGCTGGACCTGACGCAGGCAGTCAAGCTATGAGTCGCTGACTGTGGTCTCTATTGTTGCGTCTTGAGGTCCCACTAAAAGGTACATAACCCACTGTTGCGTTTATTACTTTCGTGATTGCTTTCCTGATTATAAATGTTGAATATACGAATTGTATTTTGGCAGCGACTAATTCTTACTGTCACAGTTGCACGTCTAACAATTTTTAAACAATAAATAGCATGTTCCGTACAATCAGTGGCGGCGAAAATGAAAAACATAAATATTTATAAACCAGCAAGCAGAATTTTGTGAAAAAAGGAAAAAAATATAGCTATAATTTTCAAGCACAGTTTTGTAGACAAATAGAGCTCCGGTGATTAAGCAAACAGAACATAATAAAGAAAATATTAGATAACAGGAAAACAACAGACGTGATTGGATCTTTAGGGCGCCGTCTCTTCACAGCGAATTGACGACGTCGTTAGTATCGTTCTTTCTTCGATCCCCCAGTGAGCTTATCACTTCTGTTTCTTGCCTTTCTTCTGTCTAGTATTATCATTCTTTCTTTTGTATGAGTGCCTGCCACATATCTGTTGTTTATTTACAAATAGTTTAACAATACAGGACAGTTAATTTATTGTTTTACTCTCTTACGTCACAATATCAAGATGGCACCTATGTTTTTTTCTCTATCTCTTTCTGTTCTATGTGCGCTTTTGTCACTTCATATTAATCTCGTTATGTATCTTCGTCTCTTTCTCTGTGTTCCTCTGTCGTCTCTTTTTGAGTACCTCAGTCTGCCTCTCATTTCTGCCTTTTTCATCATCATTATCTCTGAGGTTATCTCTCTTTTTTTCTCTAATGTCTCTGTCTCTTTCTAAGTTTCTCCCTCTCTCTCTCTCTCTCTCTCTCTCTCTCTCTCTCTCTCTCTCTCTCTCTCTCTCTCTCTCTCTCTCTCTCTCTCTTTCTCTGTGTACATTGCCTTTTCTCTCTGCCTGTTTTCTCACTACCTATCTCTAACTAATTCTCACTGAGTCTCTGTCTTGCTCTGTGAGGTCCTGTTTTTTGCCGTATTAGTGATTTATATGGCTGTCTCTTTCTTTCTTCAAATCTCACTTTTGCTGGGTGTTTTTCTGCTTGTCTCTTTATGTGTCTTTTTCTCCGTGTGTGCTTCTCTTTGTAATGTTCTCTTTTACCATCTTTACGTTTCTGACTTTCTCTGTATGTAGCTGTCTCTGTGTTTATATCTCTTTGTATGTATGTCTCAAAGTGCATGTCTCTTTGTATGCCTGTCTGTGTCTCTGTATATGAGTATGTGTGTTTGTCACATTTGCTTATTGTTTCTTATTTTCGCTTTGTTTGCAGCTTTGTATACCTTTGAGTATCTTCTATCATTCATTGTATTTCTCCTTCCCAAGAAATGCCTCTATGTCTCTCTTGTGTTTTTACTGTAATTTTCTCTCTCACTTTCTTTATGTAACTCCATCTGTCTGGCTCTCTCTTTCCCCCAATGTGTTTATCTGTTTCTGTTTTCTCTGTGAGCATGTCTGTCTTTTTTTCTATTGAGTCTGTGTAGGCGTGTAGCAAGCGCGGACCTCCGAGAAGGAAAAGGTTAGATTTATGTTGGGTATATAAGCTGCAAAGATTTAATTCTGGGCTCTAAACATTTCACTTATGTCTGAAAAGACGTCCAACAGACTGACACGCACTTGTCGAAGCCACATAACCACAGGCCATAGCTGAGAAAAGAAAAGCTGTCTTGATCGTGAGCAGACTTGCATAAGTGATACGATCAGATCCGTAATACTGTGTCTGAATGGTATGTTAAACTTATATTAATCGTTGACTTACAAGTATTTTTTGGTATTATCTAAATTGCTGCAATATTTAAATATTAATGTTAGCATTGACTTTGAATTACCTGCTGATATCTTAATCTTGGTACTCTACAACCCTGTGCTGATAACTGAAAATTGGTTTCAACTAAATATAACCTGCACAATCCTGAACAGCATGACACAGTCAGAAGTCCCTGTCATGACTGCGTAATACTAGCTATAAGAGCTTACAGTTCTTTTCAGGGCTTGGCTTCGAAATGTTGGATGCTAAAGAGTTCATCATCTTCTTCTTCTTCTTCCACTGCTTCTTCGCTTCATTCGTTTCTTCTTTCAATTTAATATTTCGTGGATGTATTATTGCTGCAGGGTACTTCCTTATTTTCTATTTATCGCAGGCTGCTTCCTGACTTTCAAGCTTATCTGCTATTTCTTCTTGTTAGAAATGACACTAGTTAATGTTATATTTGGCAGTGCTCTTCACTTTTTGTTTTTCTTTTATTGTAGCTGTTGAAGTATGGGGGTCGGAGATGGAGAGGGAGTCTTCGTTACTTATGGATCGGATTTCCAAACAGCTACTAATATTTCTACTCACTCCGAATAGTAAGCTATCGCTTGAGGTGGTAAGATCGAAGTATGAAGATTTTTTTATTTAGGCTCGTGATATAGTTTTGTGTCGGTAGATAACCTCGGTTTCTCGGTGATGGCTTCTGCGTTTCAGGTTTTTCGTGACCGATTATTTTTCTATGTTGATATATTTGGCTTTCTTAGAGAAATGTCCATGTTCCACGTTGTTAGATATTAATTCTTCATAAAATAGTATAATTCAAGCATCCAACGTAGACATGACAAAAACAAAGTACGTATATCTGGATACTTGGTCAACTGAAAAGCATGGTCTTTAATTGGGATAATTACTTTTACATACATTTAATTGTACATTTGAACTTGGTACGGGAACATCAATAAGTTCAACATCGTTTACTGGTAACAGTTCGTATTGTGATAATGTGATTTGATCTTCTGCCATGATGATTTCCAGCTTATATCTTGGCAGTCTAATATTTTCGTTTGTCACATTAGCTCATTGTGAATCAAGTATCTTCACTCAACATGAATTACTACTTCTTGTTTGTCAACCTGGTTCAGTATGCCTTCTGGTTTACTATTTAATGCTGCAGGGGTACTCAGAATTACATCTAATCGTGCTATGTAGGCTGTACATTTTGTTGTTGTATAATGGACATCATTGATTGCTCCTACAAGAAAACTGAGTTGAAGTTTTCAATATAATAATGTTCCTTTGGAGCCAGTTTTATTTTTGTATAGTTCAAATTACTTTTCCAGCATTAATTAAAATGCTTCAACAGTTCTAAACTTGAAAAATGGTTCAACTTACTGAATATATGAATCGTCCCACATGAAGTTCCTTGACATTTTGACCAACACTTTAAACATTTTTTCTATACATTATTTACACTGCTACGCGAATCGGATGTCAACAGGCGACGTTCTTTTGAATAACAATATCTCGCAGTAACATATAACTTGCCTGGAACGATCCCAAAGTCTAACTTTTACAAAGGCCTGCAGATAAATCTGCTTCGCGATACCACGATGCCTGACATAGTTCGTAACATTATCTGTCGGAGGTCTCCTATGGATGGGATATGAGCTCGATATATTATGTTACCACTAAATCAATTCTTACAGTTTGGTTGTAACCTTAGCTATCGCTCCAATCAAATTTAACGTTTCGTGACTTTAGTTATATTTTTGTAAGCTATCCGCGTGAGCTATGTAGCAGGCATTGCTACGAGTTATTTTTAGCCTGTTTTCGCGCGACAGTTAGCGTTCTTCCTGCTAATGTGCAAAGACTGAAAATGTCTTTAATTTTGAAACCAAAACCTATAAACTCCAATATCTTCTGATAACTTCAACCTATAATATTCGTTTATATCTTATTCTTTTCGTCTCGTCTTAATGTACAAATCAAGACCAAAACCAAACATGATATTTTTGCCTCTGGTTTCAAAGTAATGATTATTCTTTACTACGCCTGTGGCTTGTATCGGTGGTTCCACTATTCTAGTAATTTCGATATATTTTCTTTGGGGTTTCCATTCAAGGCAACAATATGTTTAAAGGGAAATAACTTGTTGGCATAACTTAGGACCAAAGGAAGTAATCAAGATATAATTCAGAAAAAAATTGTAAAAGATGTCTATAGTCTATCAATGCATTTTATTGATTGTGTGACGTACTTCTCTGATTGACATGGACACGGCCTCGTTGAGTATGTTGCATAAATGAGGGTTTTGATTTATAGTGCCTGTCATCATCGGCGAATCGTCTTTGGTGTAGGAAACAGATACTACAATCAGTGTAGTGTATTGTTCCAGGTTTCCAATCCGACAGAGTCACATCAAAAGCTTCCGAGCTGAAGCATAACTTACTGTGTGTGGGTAATTAAAGGACTACCTCTTCAATCCACTGAATAGTAGCATTGGGCTACCTGTCCAGGGAAACAAATATCTTGGAAATCAACACCTGATTAATGAAGGGAAGTGTCTGTAGTGGACGGACCTGAACGAGATAAGTAGTTGTTCCTTTGAAGAAACAAGATCCAGAAGTCACCAATGGCCATAAGTAGTTGTTACTTTGAAGAAACAAGATCCAGAAGTCACCAATGGCCATAAGTAGTTGTTACTTTGAAGAAACAAGATCCAGAAGTCACCAATGGCCATAAGTAGTTGTTACTTTGAAGAAACAAGATCTAGAAGTCACCAATAGCCACAAGTAGTTGTTACTTTGAAGAAACAAGATCTAGAAGTCACCAATAGCCATAAGTAGTTGTTACTTTGAAGAAACAAGATCTAGAAGTCACCAATAGCCATAAGTAGTTGTTACTTTGAAGAAACAAGATCTAGAAGTCACCAATAGCCATAAGTAGTTGTTACTTTGAAGAAAAAAGATCCAGAAGTCACCAATGGCCATAAGTAGTTGTTACTTTGAAGAAACAAGATCCAGAAGTCACCAATGGCCATAAGTAGTTGTTACTTTGAAGAAACAAGATCCAAAAGTCACCAATGGCCATAAGTAGTTGTTACTTTGAAGAAACAAGATCCAGAAGTCACCAATGGCCATAAATGATGGCAAAGACATCAACATTCTATAATTTTCAGCCTGTGACTTTGTAAATACATATCTGTAATCTATACCAACCTTATATTTTGATTTAATAAATATACAAATATATTTTATAATCGCAGTTGATTGGTTTCCTTAAATTTCAGTTTCTGTTCGAAATTTGTGTGTGTGTGGAAATTAAGAGGATTATTTAATATTTTAATTTGGTAAATAACGAGCTATATTTCACATCATCTTTTAATAGAGACACCATTGGAGCATAGAATAGCTCTAGCAAGAAGGTGATTTACTTGACAGCTCTAGCGAAAAGGTGATTTACTTGACAGCTCTCTTCTACAGCTACCATCTAGAATGTGCAGTTAACTACCTGAATTGTCTCTGTGCCATCCCAATATCTTGTTCACATGTTCTTTTCTCCAGTTCTGCCTTACTCATCCTGCAATAGCTAGTGGTACGCTGTGAAGTACTCACAGAGTGTGACATATAGTGATCACGCCTCTATTGTTGTATTTTATAAAACGTTTACCAGTGAGATCGGATGTCTTGCCTTCTCGGATAAGGGCGAAAAAATAGGAGGTCCCGTGTGCACGTTGCGCACGTTAAAAATTCCACGGCAGTTGGAAATCGTAAAGAGTGGTCTTATCAGGCTGCTGCCCTGGCAAAATTTAAAAATTAGGAAACCTACCCACCACAAAAAATATTTACACAATGTGTGATTCCTATACATTATATACATACATTGGGATTCTCGCCGGTGCTACGGAGCTCGTGCACTGCGCTGAGATCCTCCTTGTGTGATTAAGGGAGGAGATCGGAGCCCTGATGGCGTTGTCCGTGTGCAATGAAGATAGTCCTTAAAAACCAAAACTGTTATGTCACACCTGATCAACACAGCACCAAACATATACCCTTTCTTCTTTCCGTATCCTTTCTTTATGAGGTCACCACATGACTTCACACCAAGCTCATACCCCCAGTGAACGTTACCAGGGAAGTCACTCTCATCCATGTTCCAAGTCTCCCCAGCAAGGTCTAGAGTTGGTAATGTTTTATTATAGATGTCACAGTTTCTGGCCTTTATCTTGAGTATTTTACCAGGCCTTGGTTGTAATCCTACCTCACGGGGGCGACGTCCGTGAACCAGCCGTACCTCCAGCCGACCTTATTTTGAAAATGTAACACTCCCCATCACATATGACGTCATTTCGTTGATATGCCAGTGTGGACTGTAAACCTCTTTCCAAATCTTTAAAGTTCTCCACGTAAAAATCAAATGTGTATTTTCCGTGAGATGGAAAAGGTCTCTATATCCGGTCTCTCACTATCTGATCCTTTTTCTCAGTGACAGCAAAGATTTCACGTTTGGTCTTACATATTGTGGCGCTCAATGTCTTCTTCATCTTTGTATGTAATGGTATGATGGATGTTAATTTAGTCTGGCCAATAGCCTAGCAGCGAGGCCCACACATTCAATCAGAAACAGTGATGCGCACACTTTCAATAAGAACTCCTCTGTGACGATATGACAACTTTATTGACATCAAAAACGAGATCTATTATTCATCAGATCGACAGGATCCATTTTTATAATGCTCAATATGATCTAGCTTTATCAGCATAGAATATGAATAAATATATATGTGTCTGTCCATATACGTCGTGATAGTCTTTCACTCCGACCTATCAGCGAACAATAAAAAGCTGCAAATATTCAATAGATACTTTCCTTACTCAACCAGACATCTCTGGCAGTCCTTATGAATACACATTCTGTAATAGATACACTTCGGACAGCATTTATCCATCATACGCTTAGAGCTCGAACACACTATGTCTTGTCACAAAGACTACACATGGAAGATTCACCAAAAGCTAACGGTCTCTCTTTTTGCCCCACTGTCCATCGTCTGCCCAGAGTATGACGTTACATATTTTTGGAAGGCGAAACTTCGTATATTACTGCATTGTTAGAGCAATTTAAAGCTACTAACAAGTAGACCACTGTGGTGTACAAACATACGTAATAATATGTATGCTGGTTTGTTCACCCGTGCTCCCTCTGCCCGATCAGTCAGCTCTGAAAAGTGCTAGGACTTTACGGCATGGTGCATATGAACTATGATTAGAACTGTATTTTGTCCTGAAAAGGTCTGCTGTTGGTCCTGAAAAGGACTCAGTCTCTGTGTGGTTATAATTTCAGGTTCCAACCTTCGCCAAGCATACCCTTAAAACTAAACATTATGTATGAAACTTTCATAACATATCGACTAACTAAATCTTGAAATAAACAGTTGTAATTAATGTATTAAATATACACAGTAATTTTACATACCCTCTCAGGATCTATATAAAGTCAGTAAACACTGGCTTTGGTGGAGAACAGTGCTGCCAGGCCACAGATAGTAAGGTGTTAGCCGTCACAAGCGTCTCCCTTTCTAGCCTCTGTCCGTCTGTCTTTATGATGTGCAAGTAAGTTTGAATTTTCCGTGGTCTCCTTATATAGGCCAATGACGTACGCCAGAGAAGACAAAGGTCCGCAACTCTGGTTTACTTCCCAAAAAAAGTCAATCTTCGAGGGATTTGTGCTAGACATGTTTCAAACCTGTGCCTCGTGCATTGCACCTCTTCTAGTTCGAGCCTTTGGAGTTAAAGTCTTTTAATTTCTGTATGTTTTACTTTCTATTCATGTGTTGTTTTCCCAAATTGGTCGTGTTTATGATTTTATATTAAATTTTAATTTGGGAGAACACAGGATCGCGCGATGTACTGACACTCTTTTTTTACAAATCTCCACAACTACTCCATCCCTCCAATTTTCCTTGTACCTTCTTTTTATGAAGTTATCCCCTGTAAAAGGAGATCTTTTCCATCCTTGTCCGTCATTCCGTTCTCTTTTGCACGCTCTAATTTTAACCTCTCGATCAACAAAATTGTATCCTACATAGTAACAGCTTGAAAACATTATCGAGCGGTCGTATATGCATTCTGCTCAGCGATTGGCTAGCCGCCAACACTTCCCCGAACATAGTACGGCATATTTTTCAACAAGCCTTTGTACCTTGGCCTACTTTCCGTGAAACCAAGAATTCAGCTCGTATTAGCCTACATACCTCTATACATGCCTGTCTTTTCTCATTCAATTAACTAGGCAAGGTTTTACAATTCGCAACAGTTGGTCATCAAATGCTTCAATCTGAGGGTATCACCATTAACGTTTTCTTGATTTTAGTATCCCCACTACGAAAAAACAAATTCGTAGCCCTTTAGGTTTCATCAACTTCTATCACAAATTCAATCAACATTTTCATCATTATCGTCAATTTTGTCTTCTTTGACACAAAAGGGCATGGCCAATGAAATTACTTGGACTGTTCAATGTGATAACGCACACCACAAAATCAAACAATGTTTCTGAAGTAGTCTAATTTTACGGCTACCTAATCTTAAATTACCATTTCTCCTTAGGAATGATGTGTCAGCTGAGGGAATCGGTATATGCCTTCATCAGTGTTTCCAGGGCATACTACACCCAGCATTTTATTAAGGAGGAAACTTAGTCAAGCTGAAGTTCAATACCCAGAAATCGAGCGCGAAGTTCTGGCGGGTGTCTGGTGTATGACAAAACTTCAAAGATACCTTCTGGGTCGTTCCTTTATTTATTCAAATCGATCTCAGACTCTTGACCTTTTTACAGACTGCTCAGTATCCAAACACAAAGATCGCTCGTTATGCGCTTTTACTTCAACCTTACCACTACACCATATTACCTATCGATGGCAAAAACAATTCAGTCTCGATGTACTACTTAGACAGGTGATATGAACACTTTAGACGATGAACATGCAATTTATTTTTCTGATTTGGACTAAAGCGAATAAAACACCTTTAGTGACAAGGTTATTGAACACTATGTCTCCACGGACATACTCTATTTCTCAATGATTTTGCGGAAGGACTCTAGTGATGGATTTCTAATTATCCGTAAAAAAGGGTAAAGGTAAAGGAACCCGTTACACGCCCATTGAGGCATATTGGGAATATGGTGTTAGGCCCATATTATCTTGACCGTCGGCACACGAGGGGTGATGTGGTCGGCATCACGCCGGCCGCCTTAACCTTCCCAGAGTAGCTCTGGTACCCATTTGGGGCTGGGTCGACCCAGGAGCCGTTTGTGGCCTAAAAATTTTTCCGCCTCATCTGGGGATCGAACCATAGACCCCTGCGCTAGGAAGCCAGTGCACTAACCACTATGCTACCGCGGCTCCGTACCGGTACATAAATATTTCACATTCAGATAGATGTCATTCACTATTATTAGTAGTATGATATTGCATATTATCGTTACTCAGTCTAATGTGATAGATAATGACGATTCTGCATGGGTTTGCGGCTATATCTGCTTACAAACCTTCGTTTTTTATTGGGGGTAGGGAGGGGGGAAACTATTATGATTTTTTGCGCATCACTTAAGATCTTACATTTGAAAACTTTATGCTGCACACAAAGAGTCCAATGTGATTGTGTATTTGCGCGATCTCGATATGACGTAGGAGTGTTGAGGGGAGCAACAAGAGGATTCTGGAAAATGTGTTCGTAGGATGAACAAGTCAGGAATGTGTCCAAAATATATTTTGATGGGTGAAAGATCCTAATTCAGTGTGGATTTATGAACTAGCGATCGAGATATGATCGTGTCCAAAGTGTATTTTGATGGGTGAAAGATCCAAATTCACTGTGTATTTATGAACTAGCGATCGAGATATAATCGCGGCTATGATTGCCTTGTGGATGTTAAGTGGTTGTGTCAGATTCGACTTGATCGTATATTCAATACAATAATACCCGCCGTAAGTACGTCGGTCGGTCGGTCACATCACGCACAACGTCATTTGCGCACTTTTCTATTATAGAGAGAGTACATTAACTTTCAACAACAGCTAAGGGGTGCAACTGTTGTTGAAAGTTAGACATTAATTGTATTGTTTCTCTTATACGTACTCTCCCGAAAATAGAAAAGTGCGCAAATGACGGTGTGCATGAACAGTTTGATTATGGAACAACACTTACTTACTTACTTAGTCGTTCCCCTTCTACCGTGAGGTGTAGAGGTTTGGAAGAGAGAGCGCCAGACTATCCTATCGACTGTCCTCCTCCTGGCCTGGTTCCATTCTAGTCCTCGGTCCTTCAAAGATTGTCTAATGGAACAACACAATAGGAAAGTTACTCCATATCTTCATATTTAATACATCCACGTAATTTTCACTACAAATATCTATTGACGGTCGCCTGCAATGAAATGACCACAGTAGAAATAATACTGTCTGTACTACATGTAACAGAAACAAAACACTATAATTAAAAGCCTGTCAATGTTGACGGGTTATTGCTAGTTGTACAATAATTATCGAGAATGGATTTATCGTAAATAATATGGAAATATGTCATGGACATACAAAGCACTACGTTGGATTAACCAATGTTTGAATGGATCACATCATGTAATTATTTAGGATCGAGTTGTTATGGAATCCTAAGATGGAAGATAATAAATGTTACGTCTGTGTGTCAAATGGACTCGGGTTATTAATTGAATTTTACTTGGTCTAGATTATTGAACGTTGCTTTATGAACTGTTTCACTCAGTCATTTATTGTGGCACCATATACACACAGAGAGATCGTAACACTATATGTTTCTGGTTGTCATATTTGTTTTTCTCTAACTGCCTTGTTCGTTCAAATTTGTGTATCTCTTATTTCTTCTGACCAAGCGTTCTCACAAGAACATTACTTTTATCATTTGCCACTCCTAATTTTGAGGTTAACTTAGTGTTGGAGTGGCTAAGTATGGCGTCCGCCTATAATATTTGATGAAACTTTTTTCAGAACCAGTGGGTCCTAATGATGTCATTCTCTTCCCTGTTCTGGGTAGGTAGATCGGATGCCTAACCTTCTCGGATAAGGGCAGAAAATCAGAAGGTCCCTTGTGCAAGTTGCGCATGTTAAAAATCCCTCGGCAGTTGGAAATCGTAAAGAGTAAGCCATGCGGCAGCTGCCATGACAACATTTACAAAATTGGACAAACTTATCCGCCATAAAAATATTTCAAGTTTTTAATAGAAAATCCAAGTCAACGTTGGAAAAATATTTAAACATGATTATATAATTATTTTGTTTTTGATTTAAAAAAACACTTAGTAGGTACTGCTTAACTTATTTACTTACTTAGTTATCCCTCTTCTACAATGAGGTGTAGAGGTTTGGAGGAAGGAGTGCCATAAATCATAGCGGCTGTCTTCCCTTTGACTTGGATCCAATCTAGTCCTGGGCCCTTGAGAGATTGTTTAATGTTATCCTCCAAGAAGACACTTGGTCGTCCTGGAGGTCTGGATCCCTGGCTCTTAGCCTCCAATACCTGCCGTGGCAGAAAATGTTATCCCATTTCTGCAGACATGGCCAAACTATCTTAGTTGGGACTGTTTTACTTGAGGCTGCTGTGGCTGGGTTTTGTGGCCTTGTGGTATCGTCTGGTTGCGGACCATGTCTCTTCTTGCAACTTCAACTACGTTTCCCAGAAACTCATTTCTGAGGTTTGAAGCTGGCTTTTGAGGGTTTTATTCAGAGCCCACGACTCGCATTCATATGTCAAGATTGGGATATAGGTGAAGCGCTATGCAGCATTCTTCGTCTTCTTGGCATCTTCTCTTTTGCTGAGGAATCCTCGATTTATAGCCTGGAAAGGTCTCCCAGCTACTGCTCTTCGAGTAGCCAACTCTTCTTTGATGCTTCCCTTCCAGTCTATAATAGCTCCGAGGTATTTAAAATTGTTGACTTGCTCCAGGACCTGTCCTCCCAGCTTAATCTGATGCCTTCTTTCCTCTCGTGATATCACCAAAGTTTTTGTTTTGGAGCTGCTGATGACCATCCATCTCTTCTCCAGCTCTTATTTCCAGACTTGCAGGTTGGATTGAAGATGTGCTTCAGATTTAGAAATCATGGCAACATAGTCGGCAAATGCCAGCTCTGAAATACAGACCTGTCTCATCTTCCAGTACCCTACTAAATACTTTTTGGTCCTTTCCTTACATGCTTTGACGACAACGTCGATGAAGAATATAAAAAGGTAAGATGACTAAATATCACCTTGTCTTAAACCAATGGTGCTATTGAACGCTTGTGACATAGTTTGCCGTCGTCACATAATTTCTGCAAATCTTGTAGAAGCTCTGTATAGCTTGGATCAGAGTGGCTGGAATCTTCTTCCTCGCCAAGCAGTCCCAAAGTTTAATAACTTCTGAATATAATTTTGTCGCCTCATCGTTTTCTCAGTATCTCTTGTATGGAACAGCAATCTGCATGCAAAGGATACCTGGCCACATAGACATCACATTAAATGAAGCAGCTGATAAACGAGCCACAAAGGGAGCCCAACTTTCACAAATTGACCAGCCATTGGGTATGCTAATAACAAAACACATAATAAAAAAACAACAGTAAAGAAGATTGGCTGAACACGAGGGCACAAGCTAAAACAAGAAGAAGAATCTTCATACACCTAACAGCCCCAAATAAGGAAGTTTCTATCAACCATATTGAATGAAAATATCAAACCAAAATCTTAAGATTGAGAACAGGTCACTCTACACTAAATTACCACAAAACATAATATGCTCATAAAATATAGCAAAATGTAGATACTGCCAAAACCATAAGAACTTAGAACACCACCTATTACAGTGCCCTGCACTCTAGGGAGTAAGACAACTCTTCCTACCACACAACCCATCCATAGACAAAACTTTAATAGCAGCTCACAACAGCTTCCACGAACTGCGCCATACCGCATAATTGGCAACATATTTGACGCTCTGTGACAGCGGATCGAAGTCGATCATTAAGAAATAAACAAAGAGACAGATAAAGAAACGTAAAATAGATCAGTTTATTAGCAGAACATGTCAAAATGGCTTCACAATCAAGAAACAAATATAATTAAACCCCAGATACGGACACTCACTAGAGCATTTTTGTAAAAAAAAAAAAATACACCAACTGTTGGTAATATAAATTTTATCCTGGTCATTATATAAATACACCAACTGTTGTGTAATATAAATTGTTATCCTGGTCATTATATAAATACACCAACTGTTGTGTAATATAAATTGTTATCCTGGTCATTATATAAATACACCAACTGTTGTGTAATATAAATTGTTATCCTGGTCTTTATATAAATACACCAACTGTTGCGTAATTTAAATTGTTATCATGGTCATTATATAAATACACCAAGTGTTGTGTAATATAAATTGTTATCATGGTCATTGTATAAATACACATGTTTTTTTTTCTCATAATATGTAAAAACAATATTTCGTTTTGATTTTGTCAAAAATGTCAATACAATTATTTTGTCAACTCTTGGTACTTTCAAAGTTTCAGTTTTTTTGTTCTTGTCCATTAAAGGGTAAACACAATCGTGGCCCATAGCAGATAATGTCAAAGAGGAGCAAAGTGTCAGATACTTCACTATACTATGTCCAGTTTTGCGAGGTGTAATGACCAGTTACCTTTCTCGCTGCCGTTGCTATTACTATCTAAAGAGATGAGTCATAACCTTTAACGGCTGGGTGGACTGGAGCGTGACGCCACCAGATTTTGAGAGAGGAATCTGGTAATATTGTGGCGAGAGCCAATCGCTCTAGCTACGCTGGCAGTCGGATGCTCTTCTAGAACTATTGTTTTTGTTAAATAGTATATGACTGGAAAAAGAAATCGTTTACATAAATGTCACAGACACACGTCACTACTATCAACATAACATTAATTTATTACAGATGTGTCGTGTCCTGGGACAATTGTAAAAAACGAAAACCAAAACAAAATAAATTGAACGTCGTTAACAGCTGTATCAGCTTTTCAGTATGCGCAAACAATGTTAACCATCTTCTTCTGCTGTGTGACAGTAACATCGTTGCACTACACATCAACACAGTAAACTTATTTGGAGACGATAAAAGACTGACATAAAGTAAATAAAGATGAAACTAAATGAGAGAGAACAAGGATATAAAATTAGTGAACGTAGATGGAGAGTTGAAGAATGACCTAGTTTTTTCTTCTTTATTTTCATTCATTCATAACATTCCACTCCCAAAGGAGCATAGGCCTTCAACAAACACATGCCAAGTCCTCTTGTCACGTGCCATCATCTCAAGTTCTTTCCACGTTCTCCTCATCATTTTCACCTCTGTTTCCAGCTCTCTTCTCCATGAGCTTCTTGGTCTATCTCTGCTTCTCTTACCCTGGGGATTCCAGAACAAGGACTGCCTTGTAATGCTATCAACAGGTTTCCTCAGTATGTGTCCTATCCATCGCCATCGTCTTCTTCTCATCTCTTGTTCCACTGGCACTTGTCTAGTTCTTGTCATCAGTTCCACGTTGATAACCTTGTCATACCATTTTAATCCCTCTATTCTACGCAAGCACCCATTTATGAAAGTCTGTAGCTTTTTGGTTGTTGTCTTTGTTGTTCTCCATGTCTCAGAGCCATACAATAGGACTGACTTCACATTTGAGTTGAAAATTCTTATTTTCGTGTTGGATCCGATTTCTCTTGATCTCCATATATTTCCCAATGTAATGAAAGCTCTTGCTTTTTGTATTCTTATTTTGATATCACTGTCTGTCCCTCCAAGTTTGTCTATATTTCTGCCAAGATATGTGTACGATTCTACATCTTGTATTGGTGCTTCTTCAAGCTCAACCCTGTTATCATTACCTGCATTTATTCTCATTATCTTTGTCTTTTCCCTGTGTATTTTCAGACCCAATTGCTGTGACCTCTCATCGAGTGTTTTCAATTAGTCCTGCATCTGATTACGGTTATGGGACAGAAGAGCTAAGTCATCAGCAAAATCCAGATCATCCAACTGCTTAGTCAGAGTCCACTGGATTCCATTTCTGTTGTGTGTTGTCGATGTTCTCGTAACCCAGTCTATTGCTAGTAAGAAAAGAAATGGAGACAAGAGGCATCCCTGTCGCACTCCTGTTCTTATCCCAGACGGTTCTGTAAGCTGTCCTTCATGAAGAACTCTGCATGTCATGTCTTCATATGTTTTCTTTATTAAATTAATGATCTTCATGGGAACTCCATAATGCCTCTTCAATTTCCAAAGTGATTCTCTGTCTACACTGTCAAACGCCTTTTCGTAGTCCACAAATCCGATGTATAGTGGTGAATTCCATTCCAGACTTTGTTCAACTATTATTCTCAAAGTGGCTATCTGGTCTGTACAGGATCTGTTTTGTCGAAAACCTGCTTGTTCATCTCTCAGTTTCTTGTCTATGGACTCTTTTAATCTTTCAAGGATAATCCTGTTTAATACTTTTCCTGGCACTGAAAGTAACATTATTCCTCTATAATTTGTACACTCTTGTAAATTTCCCTTCTTAGGCAACTTATCCAGATATCCTTCCTTCCATTCTGCTGGTATCTCTTCCTTTTCCCAGACTTTACCAAGTAGTTTATATAACATCTCTGTAGCCGTGTCGATATCTGCTTTGATGGCCTCTGCTGGAATGCCATCAGGTCCAGACGCTTTTCCATTTCTTAGAAGCTTTATGGCTTTCTTTATTTCTTCTTTCGTTGGTCTTTCACCGTTAATTTGTAGCTCTTCTTCTGCTGGCTGGATGTCCGGGGGAGGGGGGGGGGGGGGGGTTTGTGGAGCTGGTCTATTGAGAAGGTCATAAAAATATTCTGTCCACCTCTTCATTTGCTCTTGTATATTGCTGAGCAGTTTTCCATTCTTGTCTTTTATGAAGCAACTTGTTTGGTTGTATGTCCCCGTTAGCTTCTTTGTGCTGTTATACAGTTCTCTCATATTCCTTTTGGCTGCAGCATCTTCTGCCTCTCTTGCCAACTCCTCAATATACTTCCTCTTGTCTCTTTTGATACTTCTTTTTACTTCTTTGTTTGCTTCTGTGTACACTTCTTGAGCCTTGGCTTTGGAACTTCTGGTTTTGCTTGTGTTTAAATCTGCTTTCTTGTTTTTCCTGTCTTTTATCTTATTGATGGTTTCTGTTGTTATCCATGCTTTTTGTTCTCGTTCCCTTTTCCCCAGTATTTCTTCACATGTCTCATTCCATACCGTGTTGATTTGCTGCCAATAGTCTTCTGTATTCTCTGCATCTTCCAGCTGTTGGAGTACTTGGAATTTGTTGGATATTGTGACCACAAATTTGTCTCTTGTTTCTTGATTTCTTAGATGTCCTACATTAAATTGTTGTCTATAATTTTGCATTGTTGCATATCTCTTGAGTTTCATTTTTACTTTGGCTATCAGAAGGTGGTGATCTGATGCCACATCTGCTCCTCTATATACCTTTACATCCTGCAATGATGATCTAAACTTCTTGTTTATGCATAAATGATCAATCTGATTTTCTGTTCTATGGTCTGGTGATATCCATGTTGCCTTGTGTATTCTCTTATGTGGAAACATGCTTCCTTATATAGCCAGTTGATTTGAAGCACAGAAGTTTGAGAATAGTTCCCCATTTTCATTCATTATTCCTAGCCCCTGTTTTCCCATGACGTCTTCAAAGCCGGTGTAGACTGTGCCTATCTTTGCATTCATGTCACCCATCAAAATTGTGATGTCTCTTCTTTTTACTTTTTCCATAATTTTCTGTAGTCTAGTATTTTTTTTTTTTTTTTTTTTTTTTTTTCCTTAACCAGCGGCACTTGGGCTTTCAGCCCTTCGGCCCAATGACATGTCATTGCGAGGCTGGGGAACCTGAGGACTTTCCTTCCAACCCGGCCAGGAGCTTCGCTCCTTCCCATCCACAGAGGGTTTATCACAGGAGCCGTTCAGGCTATTCAGTCAAATTTCCGGCCGTAAACATTTCTTCAAACGCCGACGCCCGGGTTTGAACCATGAACACCTGGTCGCCAGTACAACGCCGAAGCCATTACACCAGCGCGGCTCCCAAGTCTAGTATAAAATGCTTCTTTCACCGACTCTTCTTTGTCATTAGTTGGTGCATAACATTGGATGGCGTTTACATTTACTTTCTTTTTAGCTGTTTTAAAAGTAGCTGTTATTATTCTGGGTCCAACAGTTTCCCATTCAATGAGTGCTTGCTGTGCTTCTTTAGATTACATAAGAGCTACTCCTTCACTGTGGTGTGAACCTTCGTCTTCATGTCCTGAGGACAGCACCAATTCACCTGTGATGAGTTTCTTCCTGTCTACCCCCTTCCACTTTGTTTCACACATTCCCAGAACCTTGATTTTATATTCCCTCATCTCTGCTGCTACTTGTGCCACTTTCCCTTATTCGTTTAATGTCCGAACATTCCAGGTGCCAAATCTGGAAGTTCTCCTAGAAGAAAGAAGGTTAGTCTGCAACACAGACTCCTTTCGGCTTTCTCTGTGTTGCATCATACGCCTCCCTGCGAGAGGACCTTCGCCTGTCTTGGATGGCTGTGTTTTATTTTCTTTAATTGACTTGTCCATGTTTGTTGAAGTTTTTTGTGGTTTACATTTTTTACGGGATGGGGTAACCGGCCCCATGCCCAACCCTCCTTAGTCGCTTTCTACGACATGCTTGGCAGAGAACAGTGTTACTATTCTTTGCTCCCCTTTCGGGCCCCAGTTATTTTGTCCACCATTTATATTGTGAAATGTTGCAGACGAAGATGGTTATTGGTCTCCGATTTTTTGCACATATAACTAAACAGAAATAAGCACTATATGCACCATACATGGTTTAATTAAAGAGAAATAAGCATTATATGCACCATACACGGTATAACTAAACAGAAATAAGCATTATATGCACCATATACGGTATAACTAAACAGAAATCAGCAGTATCGTGTACGGTCAAGATGTCCATCACTCCTTCATTAATTGTCTTCTTGACCGTCTTCAATTTCTAGTCGCTCCCATTTTAAGGTTACGTGACCAAGAAGTACATGGAGAAGAGAGTTGGAAACAGAGGTGAAAATGATGAGGAGAACATGGAAAGAACTTGAGATGATGGCACGTGACAGGAGGACTTGGCATGTGTTTGTTGAAGGCCTATGCTCCTTTGGGAGTGGAGGGTTATGAATGAATGAATGAATGACCTTGTTTTGGTAGGTCTGGAGTCAGGCGCGAATTGTGTGTCAAAATATTCGTAAACAATGTCACATAATGCAGTGTCAATTCATGTCACACATTGGTCAAGATCTTTCGTAATTTGTTATTGTTATGCAGAATTGACATAATTGCTCTCCGGGCAAACCCATAGGTGCTCAGTCTCCATCAGTATATGTCGAAGAGTGTGAATGCTAATTGTTCCTGTAGCTCATTGGTTGTAAACACGACGGATGCATCCTCTCATACGTCTATCTCTACTAGCTTTACATTTGATGCCAAATTCCAACATAATTTAAAACGTAATTTAAAAGACAATAAATGTAAGTATAGATTATAAAAATAAACAAACAGTCCCGGTTACTATGGTTTTACCATTTCCACAGAATGGAAGAAGACCAGCTACAATACAAACATGGGAAACCAAGAGCCATGGATGTAGGTCTCCATGATTAGCCAAAGTTGACTGAGAGGACAACATCAGACAATCTCAGAAGGACCGAGGACTTGACTGGAACCAAGAGCAATGGATGTAGGCCTCCATGATTAGCTAAAGTTGACTGATAGGACAACATCAGACAATCTCAGAAGGACCAAGGACTTGACTGGAACCAAGAGAAAAGAAAGACAGCCGATAGGATAGCATGGCGATCTCTCTGGCTGACCTCTACACTTAAAGAACGACTAAGTAAGAAAGTATAAATTATAAATATAAACAAACATGCATCAGTGAAGCAGGTTATAAAGCTGACCACATTGTGCCGTTGCTATATTTGTCACATCTCATTATCTCTGTTTTTATTTTCGCTCCTTATGGCGGTTTGCGTCGCCATTACAGCTGATGCTCTTCTATAAAGCTGACACAAAACATTAACCTGCTCTTGTAGTGTTGATTATTGTAGACATTTACCTTAATGATCAAGTTGTCAACCCTATACACAAATGTCATTTTAGTCGCCACTAAAGATATTCCTGAGGAAACAGTAGTCCCATTATTTGTATGTGTCCTCGGAGACTGCTGGGAACTAATCTAAGAACTTTGGTCAAACACAGTCAAAGAAAATCAAGTACCAAAAACAGCAGCTCTATGCTTTATAATATTACAACTACAATTTATCTTTTATTTATTGACAGTGTTTAAAATGTACAAACTTATTATATAATGTGATATGGTATTTGTGATAAAACATGTGAAGAGTCCGCACATTTATATACACAAGCACATGTAACCCATTAATAAATAACAAGGTGCATACAGCAAACCAGAGTACCAGCACAAATGAAAGGAAGTCATAAGATGTTTCAATCAGGAATCATAATGTTGAGGACAATGGACAAAATAGAGCTCTAATCAAGAATCATAATGTTGAAAACAAAGGACAAAATAGAGCTCTAATCTAGAATCATAATGTTGAGGACAATGTACAAAAGAGCTCTAATCAAGAATCATAATGTTGAGGTTGGATTTCTTGGTTTGGTTTTATGGACTATTTTCATTGTACACAGACAACTCCATCAGTGCTCCGATCTCTGCCCCTAGATTACGCAAGGGGCATTTCGGCACAGTACACGAACTCTGTAGCACCGGTGATAATCCCATTATTTATATTTAGGAATTACACATTTTATAAAACATTTGTGTGGTGGGCAGATTTCTAATTTTCTAAATGTTGCCAGGGCAGCGGCTTTATGGCTACTCTTTGCTATTTCTAACTGCCGTGGGATTTTTAACGTGCCCAACTTGCACACAGGACCTCATATTGTTTCACCCTTAACCAAAAAGGCTAGACATCCAATCTCACTACCAAGGAGACCAGGGGCGCGGCGGAGGGAGTATGACATCATTAGGACCTATGGTTCTGAAAAAATATCCATAAATTATATTTCCTCTACTGGGAATCGAACCCGGTACTTTTAGAATTAGAGGCAGACGCCATAACTCTTAGCCACTCAGACACTCAAACTAATCTTGAGAACAATAGACAAAAGAAAGCTCTGATCAGGAATCATAACTTTGAGAACAATGAACAAAACAGAGCTCTGATCAGGAATAATAATATTGAGGACAATGGGCAAAACAGAGCTCTGATCAGGAATAATAATATTGAGGACAATGGGCAAAACAGAGCTCTGATCAGGAATAATAATGTTGAGGACAATGGATTAAAGAAATCTCTAACCATGAATTATAATGTTGATGACAATGAACAAACGGAGCTCTAAACAGGAACCACAGTGTTGCGAATAATGGACAAAACAGAGCTCTGATAGGGAATCGTAGTTATGTGGATAAAGGAGAAAACTGAACTCTAATCAGTAATCACAATGTTGAGGAAAATAGATAACACAGAACTCTGATCAGCAATACCAGGCTCTAAACAGGAATAATAATGTTGAGGACAATGGACAAAGCAAAGCTCTATTTAGGAATAATAATGTTGAGAACAATAGACATAACAAAGCTCTAATCGGGAATTATAATGTTGAGGACAATGGGCAAAATAGAGCTATGATCAGGAATTATAATTAGAACAATGCATAAAACAAAGCTCTTATCAGGAATCATAGTGTTGATGACAATAAACAAACGGAGCTTTCATCAGGAATCATAATATTGTGAACAATGGACAAAACAGAGCTCCGATAGGGAATCATAGTTATGTAGATAAATGAGAAAACTGAACACTGATCAGGTATCAAAAGCACAAAATTAAGATTATATCAGAGCTGTGTGCTTTCTGTGCTTCTCTATGGTGCGGAATGCTGGAGAGTTACAGAGAAGGAAATGTCGAAATTCTCCTCTTTTCACACAACATGCCTAAGAAAAATTCACCGAATCTTTTGGCCGAATACCATCACTAACCAAGATCTGCTTACTCGTAGCAAGCAAGAGGACATGCACACCATCATAGCTGGCAGACGCTGGAGCTGGGTTGGCCATGTCCTCAGAAGAGACCCCGATGCCATCACAAGAACAGCTATGCTTTGGATCCCTGAAGGAAAACGAAAGAGAGGCCGACCAAAAACAACCTGGCGGAGGACTGTGGAGGCTGAGATGCAAAGAATGAACCAGAGTTGGGGCACTGTACGAAGGATGGCCACCGACCGAGCAAAGTGGAATCAATTTGTTGTTGCCCTACAAGACGCCACTAGGCGTGATGGCCACTAACTGCTTTGACGGTCGGCGGCTAAGGATCAAAGAAGAAGAAGAATCAGGTATCAAAATCTTAATGTTGTGAACAATGGACAAAACAGAGCACTGATCAAGAAAAGTAGTTATGTAGACGAAAGACAAAAACAGAGCTTTAATGCTGAATCGTTATGTTGAAGACAATGGACAAAACAGAGCTTTGATCAGGAATTATAATTTTGAGGACATTAAGACAACAGAAAGCTCAAATCTGGAATCATAATGTTGAGGACAATGGACAAAACAAATCTCTGATCAGGAATCAAAATGTTGAGGACAATGGACAAAACAGAGCTTTGATCAGGAATCAAAATGTTGAGGACAATGGAAAAAATAGAGCTCTGATCAGGAATCAAAATGTTGAGGACAATGGACAAAACAGAGCTCTAATCAGGAATCATAGTTATCAGCAATCAAACGGTTGTGGACAAATGAGAAAACAAAGCTATAATCAAAAATCATAATGGTGTGTAGAAATACGAAAACAGAGCACTAATCAGCAATTATAATGTTGGTGACAAAGTATAACATAGTGCTTTAATCAGCAATCATAATATTGTGGACAAATGAGAAAACAAAGCTATAATAAAAAATCATAATGTTGGGACAAATAAGAAAAAGAGCTCTAATCAGAAATCAAAATGTTGAGGACAATGGACAAAACAGATTTATAATCAGGAATCAAAGTTATAAGCAATCATAATGACATGAACAAATATGAAAACTGAGCTCTAATCAGCGATTATAATGTTGTGGACAAAGTATAACATTGTGCTTTAATCAGCAATTATAATGTTGTGAACAAAGTATAAAACAGTGCTTTAATCAGAAGTTACAATGTTGTGGACAAAATATAACACAATGCTTTAATCAGCAATTATAATGTTGTGGACAAAATATAACATAATGCTTTAATCAGCAATTATAATGTTGTGGACAAAGTTAAACCTAGAGCTTTAATCAGCATTTATAATGTTGTGGACAAAATATAACATAATGCTTTAATCAGCAATTTTAATGTTGTGGACAAAAAATAACATAATGCTTTAATCAGCAATTTTATATAATGTTGTGGACAAAGTATAACATATAGCTTTAATCAGCAATTATAAAGTTATGGACAAAGTATAACATTGAGCTTTAATCCATAATAATAATGTTGTAAACAAAGTATAACATAAAGCTTTAATCAGCATTTATAAAGTTGTGGACAAAGTATAACATACAGCTTTAATCTGTAATTATAATGTTGTGGACAAAATATAACATAGAGTTTTAATCAGCAATTATAATGTTGTGGACAAAGTATAACATAGTGCTTTAATCAGTAACTATAATGTTGTGGACAAAGTATAATGTAGTGCTTTAATCAGTAACTATAATGTTGTGGACAAAGTATAATGTATTGCTTTAATCAGTAACTATAATGTTGTGGACAAAGTATAATGTAGTGCTTTAATCAGTAACTATAATGTTGTGGACAAAGTATAATGTAGTGCTTTAATCAGTAACTATAATGTTGTGGACAGAGTATACCGTAGTGCTTTAATCAGTAACTATAATGTTGTGGACAAAGTATAACACAGTGCTTTAATCAGTAACTATAATGTTGTGGACAAAGTATAACATAGTGCTTTAATCAGTAACTATAATGTTGTGGACAAAATATAATATAGTGCTTTAATCATTAACTATAATGTTGTGGACAAAGTATAACATGGTGCTTTAATCAGTAATTATAACATTGTGGACAATGAAGAAAACAAAGATCTAATTAGAAAATATAATTTTACAACACAAACAGAGACGTAAAATAGTCATAGACTCTGTAGACTGCCGTCGACCTCGCTGTGGGAGTGAACTGTAACTGGAACACAGCCAATTCAGCACCACACAAATTGCTAAGGGGCGCTAAGCTGTCAGGCGACCCCTGATAACCCCTGATTAGATTCATCTCTGAACCTATCTGATACACCCCCCTTTACTCTGATTTCCAATAAATGTAATTAAACGTTAATGTTATTATGTCTTTGAAACCACCGCTGATAACGGCGCTAAGTCTAAATGTTATATAGTCTGTTTGCACCCACTGTTGCGAGTGTAGTGGTTTGGTCTATATCATCGCCACACAGGCTAATTCAATATATGTGTGCTGCTGTCCTGTCACTGTGTCTGGAATGTTGACCTGGGTGTGTGTTGATATGTTCGCACACCACGGTACGTACATAAGAGTACATGCAGGAGTCAAAAAGGGTTGCAAACGTCTAGAACAGTTCGATACTGTTTATTCCGTACAACACAGACACGATGACATAAATGACACACATTCGACAGCAAAACACGAATCATATAATTTCCACATTGCATTAAATATATATAATACGGCCTGTCCACATCCTGGCCTAAACAGTACTTCAACACGCACTAAAGCCTGCATCATCCGGCAGCTTCATTAATCTTCACAATATGGCCTACAAAAGTACTTCAATACATAGCGAAGCCTGCATCACCCGGCAGCTTCATTAATCTTCACAATATGGCCTACAAAAGTACTTCAATACATAGCAAAGCCTGCATCACACGGCAGCTTCAATAATCTTCAAAATATGGCCTACAAAAGTACTTCAATACATAGCAAAGCCTGCATCACACGGCAGCTATAATAATCTTCAAAATATGGCCTACAAAAGTACCTTAATACACAGCGAAGCCTGCATCACCCGGCAGCTTCATTAATCTTCACAATATGGCCTACAAAAGTACTTCAATACATAGCAAAGCCTGCATCACACGGCAGCTTCAATAATCTTCAAAATATGGCCTACAAAAGTACCTTAATACACAGCGAAGCCTGCATCACCCGGCAGCTTCATTAATCTTCACAATATGGCCTACAAAAGTACTTCAATACATAGCAAAGCCTGCATCACACGGCAGCTTCAATAATCTTCAAAATATGGCCTACAAAAGTACTTCAATACATAGCAAAGCCTGCATCACACGGCAGCTATAATAAGGTTCATATGGCCTAAACAAATCTTCACTGCAGTGTATCACATAGGCTGTACACACAGCGAAATATATAAGTCGACATTTTCTCAAATCCTACGTAGGCATACATTATCCAAAAACACTGGGACTCGACCTACACGGTCCACGCCCAAAACACAACTCCCTAAATCACACACTAGTCCCGCCAAAAAACCCGTCACGAGATTCGGTTGTCTTGAACACCGTTCTCGATAACACATGCAGACTAGCGAGCTATTCACATGACTCAAAACAGTACAGAATAAATACATTAAACAGCGTTCACACGCTTATCTGTACTCTGTCACCCGAAAAATAGGAAAAAGATAATTCTATCCTAAAGTCAAACAAGTATCCGCTTAATCAAGCGTTGCAACTCGAAATTTAATATGTTCAAAAACATTCTAAAGATTACTTCCCCTTCCATAAGTTCCACTTGCAACAGTTACCACCCGCTCCGGGAAAAAAATGATTCTATCATTTTTTTTTTGAAAAAATTAACTCCCAAAAACGAAAAATTTAGAAGACAATTAAGCTCTAACGTATGCCTACAAAAATATCTTATTTTAAATCAAATTATATCTACAACAAATATCAGCATTAAAGTGTAAAGTAGCAATTAAAGCATACAGCATAACCAGCTAAGTATAAAAAGTAATTAGCTAAATATACAAATATGATCAGTTTCAGTTCCAAAATTAAGTTACGTATATTTAGTACAAACCAAACCGAAAACAACCAATCGAAAGAGAAAACACAAGATCAATCAAAAGAAGAATGATCTGTAAAAAAAAAAGAAAGTAAGAACTCAACAATACCATATACTCATAATTAAGTTGGACAATTACATGTAAAATAAATACAACTATCATAAGTAGATATATCATATCAAATCATATAACCACTCCAACAATACAAAGAATAGAGGTATAAGTGTTGAAAGAAGACAAAGTATACAAATAGAATCAAGTAAAACGAAGATGAGGTACGAAAGTATAAACAAGATATGAAATCCATACCGAAAAGACAACAGAAAAGGAGGAATGAAATGAAGAATAGTTACCAAAGACAGATAGAAAGCAAAGGCACGAACGCAAAGAAAGTCAATAACAGTATATACTAATAACTGTTTTGATCAGATAACCTATTCAAAAATAAATATATAAACATGATCGAAAGGCACAACACAAAATATCAAAGTATATCTATACTAATACCACCAAAAAAATAATTTACAACTAAACAAAACCTAATAAGTAATTTAACCAAGTTACAAGAGTTATACAAAACGAAAAAAAATAAATTATAGGCATCGAACAAACAAGTAATAGCATTACTATAACTAATACGACCAACGCACAATCAAGCGCTAAAAATAAAAAATACATCATAATAAAAAACAACTTTTTACAAGAACTAATCAAACTACATATCAATGATATCACGCAGTCAAATGCTGGGCACACCCAACAAAAAATTACAATGCCAAAAAAAAAAAAAAAAAAAAAAATCATTTTTTTTCAACAGTACCGTACAAACATATTTTTTTTTCTCGATAAGTTACATAAAAACAGTATTTAATTTTTAAGTAATTCAGTAATACTTTAAGTAAAGCCTAATAATGAAATCAATATTTTAACAAAATGAGTGAAATATAAAACAAAAATCCTATCTCGAAGAAACCTTTAAATCAACACATGTAAATTTAATTTATCCTTTAAGTTCTTTCTGCTGACAATTACGTTCAGCTCCGTACAATGCTATTTAGCTATAACTTTATCTCTTATTCAAATCGATAAGATATACATCTATAAATAAATCTACAATCTGTTGCTAATATGAAATATAAAAAAGGTTCTATAAAAATATCTACAAAAAATAAGTTTTTTTTTTTTTTTTTTTTAAATAATCTGCTAAGAAAATAATCTACATGTCTGACTGGCAAGAAAATCAAGTTCTGGAAAATCGAAGTTTCACAAAAAAGTTAACAAATCCAAATACAAGATCATGTATGATACATGCAAGCTATTTTCAAAATTACATTTCACAACATACCAGATAATACACATCTTCTCTGTATGTTCTATATATTAATTAATCATGACATCAAAACATGAGAAAAATATAAATTAAGTGAATAACGAACACTCAGGACTATCTAAAAGTAACCACTACATCAACACAATAAATGAGTTTGTGCAATCTCATCATGTACAAAACTATCCTAAACAACACAGTTGCAAAAATTCTAAGTTGAACAGAGTAGTATAAAGGATAATAATTACATACTACACATTATCAACACAATAATATATAAATAGCATAAAAATGTATTAATACATCATCAAAAAAACAGACATATAAATAACAATAAAAAATTATGGCAATCAAATGATGCATAGAAATAATCATTACAACAAAATTATATGTTATTTCAAAACAACAACATGTCATGTACTAATATAGAATACAAAAAAATATTTACTATCTTCACATAAAAAAAATAAATCAGACGCGAAGTCTCCCACTCTCTTGTAAACATGCTTGACCTTCAGAAAGCAACCCCTCAGATTTTAGTTTGACGCTGACAGGTTTCGGTTGACTACTCGAGCGGAAAGTTGACTCACATTTCTGACCGTCAATATGTCACAGAAGCCTTGACCCTTATCGTAACGTAGCTTCTGTCAACAAATACAAATGAAAATTTCCATTTTACTCAATAGTGAAATTTAATGAGAAAAACGTAGAAATCACATTTACAATTACCCAACACCGGCTTGTGTAAAAACCCGGTCTCTTCACGATGTCACTAGCTCTCTCTATCACATGTAGATATCATAGAATTCTTGGGGACAACATGACCGACCTTGAATGTCGCCGCTGCCTTACGCTGAAACAAAGTCTCACATTCACAACAACAAGTAGAGCAAGCAATAGTATTCAAGCATCCACTGTTATTTTCACTGTGTTTACTTTGATTATAAATGACTCTGGGCTCATGTTGAACAAAATTAGCACAATTGCGCTTATTATTTGATCTATGATCACAATACTTATTATTTTACCGTTGCCTTGTTTACAAATAATCACTTTAGTCTTTTGTTGAGGAACATTATTCTGGTGATGTAAAGCAACATTTGAAAAGCTATTATCTCTATCATACTTTCCAACATTCTTACAATCAAAACTTTGAGATTTGTTAAATTGTCTACAGTATCTACGAGAGGGAAAATTATTATTTACTGATCTCCCTTGGTACTGTTTAATCTTGGGGTTATCTCTCTTACTAGAACTGTTTTTCTTCTCCCTTATGGGAATATTGTTACGTGCAGTCTTTGATATCTTACAATATTATACATAGGTAATTTTTTAGTGCTTAAGGGAAAGTCATTATTGAGTTACTTCCCTTGAAAGTTGTGCCGTCTCTTCGATCGAACTCCGCGGATAATCCATTTTACTGCGATTTATTCGTTGTTTGGGTAATAATAGATTGTTCTTGCTTCAGAATATCTATGGCCTGAATTTATGTGTATTGTTTGTCTGAGTAGGACGAGTCTGTCTTATATCTGTATATCTTTACATATCTAAGTCGAACTATATGTTCTGTTGTCTCTAGAGAGGTCGAAGGCTATTCGGCGGATGTGTCGCTAGAGTGTGGTGTGATTTGGCTTCGTCCCGATAGGGACTGTGTTTTCTATGTCGGCTGTCGCCGGGGAAAAAGTGATCTCAGTATTTGTGGGGAAGGTGATAGTCGTCTAAACCTATCGTGTATGCTTTACCCCAGTGTTTATTCGTATTGCCGAGGAATGGCAGTTTCATATTTCCTATACCAAGGTAATTAAAGATACTCTTATGAACTCTCGATCGAAGCCACCATTTTCGATAGTTACGATTTGAATGTCTAAGAGAATATATTTGACTCGATGAAAACGACTTCGATTCCTAGCAGCACTATATCCTGTAGATTGCAGTCAATTGTTCATGATCAAATCTACAGAGCAATGAAATGTTTTATGAATGACTAACTTTAGGACAGATTCATTATCTGTATCCAAACGTGAGTGACAGCTCACGAGTGAAGCCATCTTGGAACCAAAACATGTAGTGACTTTCAAGAAGAGAAAAGGGATGCCCGTATTATCGCTTGATTAGTCCAGAGATCACTGCTACACATGAGAACCCATTGCTAGCGGTTCAATATTATTATATGGAAAAATATGTGCTGAACATTATGTTGAAGAATCGTCGCTAGACGAGATTAGGTTTAGAAGCCATCTGAAATATTGTTTATAAGCTGACGTGCTCAGTCAGTGAAGTCAGATGATATATATATGTATGGGCGATACTGAGTGCTTGGCTACTGACAGTCCATTATACAATTATTCTACATGAGTGCCCATGTAACATTGCAAGACCATTATCCACTGTACTATGATGTATTATGGCAACCTGTGATTTGTCACTATCTGTGCTGTCGAGTGTGTACGTCCAATTAAACTTTAGAAAAGGTACACAGTCGTTGGTGTCGATGACTTCCAGTCATACATGAGTGTGAGAAAAGAACATTTGTCAACAACACGAACCCTTATCATCATTCGCACATTATACACTCAATCCATGTCTACACACCACTGCGTAGGTCAAGTTGACATTCCATACCCTACAGTGGAGCAAACAACACCATAGAGATCTTATCAACTGATGATGATGATGATGTCTGCTTCCATCCACTTATATCTATCTTTTGGTGGATATCATTAACGGGAATAAAAATCCAACTTTATCAACCTTATCAACTGGTGGACCAGCTTTCTGGGTTTGACCTCGCAGAAGTTCAGAAGTCAACAGATTACCGATACCAGACCGTTTCCTGTGGCTGATACGACACACTTGCAGTATTGGTTTGCTCTTTGTCAACACTTCGTCACGTGACCTGTCAAGTGAATGCAGTATGTAGGTCAGCGTTGTTGACATTTTTACATTAGACATTACAGAGTTTCACAGAACAGTTGGATCAATTCTTGTCAATATCAACAGGAAGACAGTATTAGTGAACTAAGAAGTCCTATTTTCATCGATGGATCTTCTTGTTTTCTATATATGAACTTTAATATTTAAGGCCAGAATGTTTAATTGAATAAAGTGGCAGTTTGTTTATTTTCATAAAAATAACTTTGCCATTACTGTAAAACTGAGCCTATTTTGCAACACATACTATCATACACATAATTTATATATATTTATGTTTACATGTTATTTGTTTGTATAGTATGTTAGTTTCTATGTCAGCGGGTTGTGTTTAAGGTTGGGCGGCGTCCTCACAACAGAATATCCCACGTCATAGAGGGTCCGTTGTGGGCGTTTTCTATAGGTGCAATTTTCTTGATTGAAAATTTGCTGCGACAACTGTTGCTTTTGTGTTAGCTGTGAAGTCTGTAATTATTGTTATTTTTGTAATATTTCTTTGTTCTTTAGTTTTGTTTTGATTTGTTTGTAATTTGTTGGTCTAACCTTTTCTATCTTTCAGTTCTATTCACAATTTATATTCATATATTGTGACGTCATTTGTGTTGTTATTCTTTGCAGATTCAGTGATTATTTTCATTGATTTCCCTATTTGATTTATTTTGATTTCTGCAAACGTTCTTGTATTGTCAGTCCTATTTGTACTTTATGTATTCTGTTGGTTGTCATATGTTTTATATAGGTATATTTCATAAGACACAATTGCCTGTGCACTGCACTTGGATTATGGTATAAACCAGTACCTGATTATTATTACTATTATACAAGACCTTATTAAAGGCTTGTGACCCACAGATATTGGGATAGTATACTGATTAATCAAGTCATTGAGAACTTGTGGTATTATTATTGGTTCAGGTGATTAGTATTATTGTTAGACATCATGTCTACTTTAGAATACTTCATTACACAAGGGAAAGCCCTTGATAAGACTGGTCAACAATTAGAACAATGGGCTGTTGCTCAATATGACAAAGCATTAGCTGCAGAAGAGAGAAGAGCTATGGCAGAAGAGAAAAGATTAGAAAGAGAAGCTGAGGCTGCTGCTGAACAAAGGAAATTGCAGATGCAGGTAGAGCAAAGGAGATTTGAAGCTGAACAAAAAAAATTGGAAAGAGAAGCTGCTGCGGAACAAAAAAAATTGGAAAGAGAAGCTGCTGCGGAACAAAAAAGATTAGACAGTGAAGCTGAACAAAAAAGATTAGACAGGGAAGCTGAACAAAAAAGATTAAACAGGGAGGCTGAACAAAAAAGATTAGATGCTGAAGAGAAAAAAGCAATAAGAGAACATGAATTTGAGTTGGAGAAATTGAGATTGACAAGTATGAGTAATGTTAATCAGGCATCTAGTGGTAATGGTAAACCTTCTACTTACAAGGTTAAGGTTCCACCGTTCAATCAGTCCAGTGACGATATTACATTCTGGCTGGATAGATTTGAACGTTCTTGTCGTACACATAATGTGGATAAATCACAATACGCTAATCAATTATCAGAAAACTTGAAAGGTGAATCTTTGACTAGATTATGCCTTGTAGGAGAAGCAGATAAGGATAATTATGATGTCATTAGGGCGGCTTTGATAAAAAAATATCAGCTAAGTGAGGAAGGCTATCGCCTTTTATTTAAAACGATGGTACCTGAGACGGGTGTAGAATTCTCAGAATTCACTGCAAAGGCACGTCTCACAGTTGATCGTTGGATTGAGCTTTCCAAAACAGAAAAAACGTATGAAGGACTTATGGATTTGTTGCTCAGAGATAAGATTATGTCATGTGTGAACAAACCTTTCCTTGAATTTATACATGAGCGTAAACCCAAATCTCTAAAAGAAATGGAAGAATATTGTTCCCAATATGTCACTGCACACCCCGACGTGACTTTTGGCAACACTAAGATTAAGGAGAGTATGCCAGTTGCTTCAGCAACACCATACAATCCCAATTATTCACACAGATTTCAGGGACCTCAAAACAGATTTGATAAAAAAGGTAACCATAATAGTTATCAAAACCAAGGTAACCAATCATTTCAGGGTTCTTCTTCAAAGAACTGGAGACGACCTGATAGCTCTCGACACAGGGGTGGTCATAATTATAGGAATTTCCGTAGAGGAAGTAATTATAGAAACTATCAGGGTTATCCGTCTTGGAGTCAACAAGATCATAATTACAGAGATACTCATTATAATGAATATGATAATGGTAACCAAGGGAACTATGACTCAAACCCAAATAGGGGTTACAATAGAGGTAACAATAACTACAGAGGTGATAATAACCGAGGTAGATCTCAAAACAAAAGACATAAACCACATTTTCAGGCAAACTCTGTACAACAAGAGTCCAATGAAGCCTATAAACAGAGTAAAGATAATAATGATGCTAGTAATATGGCATGTGCCGCTTTTGATTTTGGGAGAGCATCTCAGTGCCCCCAATGCAAAACGTTATTTGAGCCAACCACAGTGTCTACTTTAAGCTGTGGCCATCCTCTTCCTGCTCTTCCGGCATCAGTCGCGCATGATGGAAGAGGTTCTCTTGTCTTACATAAGGGTTTAGTGAATAACAATCCAGTCTCTGTGCTATTTGATTCTGGATGCACCACAATTGGTGTTAGGCAGTCACTCGTAGATCCTTCCCGTGCCACTGGACAAGTAGTCAAATGTGTAACATTTGGCGGCACATTAGAGAAATACTCTACTGCTATCATTAGGATTGCTACTCCTTTCTTTACAGGAGATGTACACGCATGTCTTCTTCCGAATCCGATCGCTGATCTCATCATCGGTCGCATTCATGGAGTCAAGGAATGCACTCCGCAACAAATTTCCACGTGGGAAAGGCAAAACATGCAGATTGCTAACGCTGTAGTCACTAGAGCTCAGGCTCTTAATATGCCTCAAACTTCATCTACTGAAGATAATGAAGTGCATAACCAAGATAATCCCTTGGTAATTTCTCGTGACTCGTTTATAAAACAGCAAGAAGATGATCCCACTCTGAAGAAATTCTTCATTCTTGCAACTAAAGGTGATCCGAATAAAGACACAAGTCGTAAATCGTGGATTACAAAGAAGAATGGCGTACTTGTACGTATGGTTCAAGACTCCATTACGTCAAGTCATTCTCAAATCCTGGTTCCCAAGAATTTGAGAGTTAAAATTTTGCAGCACGCTCACGACTCTCAGTGTGCTGGACACATGGGTTTTTCCCGTACTAAGTCAAGAGTCCTTGCGGCTTTCTTTTGGCCATTGGTAAACAAGGACATACGGATTTATTGTCGATCTTGTAAAGTATGTCAGGAAGTTAAATCCAAAGGTCCACGGCATGCTGCACCCATTCAGGCGGCGGACATTCCTATTCGGCCGTTCCAAAAAATGGCTATAGACATTATTGGTCCATTTAAGATCAAGTCTGCCAGAGGACATCAGTTTATCTTGACGTGTGTTGATATGTGCACACGTTGGCCAGAGGCTATTCCTCTGAAGAGCATTACTACTGCTGATATTGCAGATGCTCTTTGGCTTATATTTTCTCGTCTGGGGTTCCCCGGAGAGATATTGTCAGACCATGGCACCCAACTAATATCAGATACCATGTCTCAAGTAATGTCTACTCTGCAGATAGATAGATCTTTAAGTAGTATCTACCATCCAATGTCTAATGGTATGGTCGAACGCCTTAATAGAACACTTAAAAACTTACTGGGGAAGATAACTGAGGATCATCCTCAAGACTGGGACAGAGTTTTACCTGCGGCCCTCTTCGCTTACAGAGAGGTACCCAATGAACATACAGGATTTTCTCCCTTTGAACTCGTCTTTGGCGCGCGTCCGCGTGGCCCTATGTCGTTGCTTCACGATCTCATTACATCTGACAATATTGACGATGACACAAAGTCATCCTATGAATATGTCATCGCGTTGAGACAAAAGATTATCGAAGCATGCAAATTAGCAACTTCTTCTTCTGAATTTGCGAAACAGAAGGCAAGGCAATTTGCCAATAAGAAGAGATGCTTACGACAACTTTGTCCTGGTGACAAAGCATTTGTATTACTACCTTGTAGGGAAAACAGATTACTTATTTCTTGGAAAGGTCCGTACGATATAATATCGAAAATTTCCGATGTCGACTATATTGTCGATATTGATGGGAAGCATAAAACCTTCCACATCAATATGCTTACTGAATTCCATGAACGTCCGGATTATTTGCAACCCATTTTCCAAGCAACGGACAATTCTCCAGTACAACATGGTCATTACTCATCACTGTCCGTGATACAGGATGAGGAAACAAGTTTTTCAGATGTAAATCTTCCTCTTCCAATGATCCCACTTCATTCTAGTGAATCATGGAAGAACGTTACTGTCTCTCCTGATTTGTCTCTAGGAGAACAGCGACAAGTTTCAACTATGTTGCAAACATTTCAGGATGTACTCACTGACATCCCTGGACAAACGCATGTCATTGAACATGACATTGTTCTAACTGACCATTACTCCTATTAGGGTTAGACCTTATCCTATACCTATACATTTTCAAGCACAGGTCGAGAAAGAGTTGGATGAGATGATAGATTTGAAAATAATCGAACCATCCACCTCTGCATATTCTTCGCCGATGGTTATTGTGCGTAAAAAAGACAATAACATACGTCTTTGCGTTGACTATCGAAAATTGAATCAAGTAACGAAGTTCGATGCCGAACCTATGCCTTTACTGGAAGAGCTACTTACTCGACTCTCCAAATCTCATTTTTTCACTAAACTTGATTTGTCTAAAGGATATTGGCAAGTTCCTTTATCTGAACGCGCCAAACCTCTCACGGCTTTTTCAACACCTAGAGGTTTGTTGCAATGGAATTTTATGCCTTTCGGTCTTATGAACGCACCAGCTACGTTCGTACGCATGATGCGCCGAATCCTATCTTATCGGTCAGATGTCATTGCATATCTAGACGACATCTGTCTTTTCAGCGATACTTGGGAAGATCACTATTCAGGGTTAGACGAATTGCTGTCTACTTTGCGTGAGCACAACCTGACAGCGAAACCCTCTAAAGCCTATATTGGTTTTAGCGAAATTTCTTTCCTAGGCCACCGAGTTGGTCATGGTTTCCTAAAGACAGAGGACCATAATACTAGTAAGATACTTAACATCTCAATCCCTAAGACTAAAAAACAGGTGAGAAGTCTGTTAGGTCTTATTCAATTTTATGGCAGATTCATTCAGAATCTATCCTCTATCATGGCACCTCTCTTAACACTTCTAAAGAAAGGTTCGCCTAATGTGGTCCACTGGTCTCAGGAATGCCAATGCTCTCTGGATAAGATTAAAACACTGTTTTCAACACCACCTATTTTAGTGCTACCCACTAAAGATAAGACATTCGTTCTTCGTAGTGACGCTTCATCCACTGGGATTGGAGCGGCACTAATGCAAGAGTACTCTGGAACTCTGCATCCTGTAATGTATATTTCCAGAAAACTTAATGCGGCAGAAAGGAATTATTCGGTTTTAGACCGTGAGCTATTAGCTATGGTTTGGTCGATCCTCAAACTACAGAGATTCCTTCTAGGCGCACATTTCATAGTAGAAACCGACCAAAAAGCTCTTACTGCTATACAGAGTAAGAATTTGAAGAGCTCGAGGTCTACTCGATATGCAATTGCTCTTCAACCTTTTCATTTCTCTGTGCGAGCTATTCGTGGATCAGATAATGTGATGGCAGACATTCTGTCAAGATGCCCACATGATTCCACATAACTATTAGGGCTTAGACTTCTTGATATGTCTAGTTCTATAGTAGTTCCTTTTCTATATCATGATAGATACACATTTGTAATTTAATAATATAATGATTGTATCACTACATAGCGGTTCATTGATGATATGAATTTTTTAGGCATTGTGTAATTGCCAGAATTGTATTATACTTTGATGACACCTTCCTGGAAAAATATACTTGTAGAGAAATAATTTCTCTCAGTTTATGAGACACTTTCTCACCAGTCGCTCCATAAGTCGACTTAGCCTCATATTAGGCGTTATAGGTATTCCTGATATTTTCATCTGCACATTATTCATGCGTTGTGAGCCTATTGTACGTTGCTCCTAGATGTATTTCAAAAAAAAGAAAAAAAAGTTCCATTTTTTTTTCCCGGGAGGTGTGGTAAGACTGTTACGTGCAGTCTTTGATATCTTACAATATTATACATAGGTAATTTTTTAGTGCTTAAGGGAAAGTCATTATTGAGTTACTTCCCTTGAAAGTTGTGCCGTCTCTTCGATCGAACTCCACGGATAATCCATTTTACTGCGATTTATTCGTTGTTTGGGTAATAATAGATTGTTCTTGCTTCAGAATATCTATGGCCTGAATTTATGTGTATTGTTTGTCTGAGTAGGACGAGTCTGTCTTATATCTGTATATCTTTACATATCTAAGTCGAACTATATGTTCTGTTGTCTCTAGAGAGGTCGAAGGCTATTCGGCGGATGTGTCGCTAGAGTGTGGTGTGATTTGGCTTCGTCCCGATAGGGACTGTGTTTTCTATGTCGGCTGTCGCCGGGGAAAAAGTGATCTCAGTATTTGTGGGGAAGGTGATAGTCGTCTAAACCTATCGTGTATGCTTTACCCCAGTGTTTATTCGTATTGCCGAGGAATGGCAGTTTCATATTTCCTATACCAAGGTAATCAAAGATACTCTTATGAACTCTCGATCGAAGCCACCATTTTCGATAGTTACGATTTGAATGTCTAAGAGAATATATTTGACTCAATGAAAACGACTTCGATTCCTAGCAGCACTATATCCTGTAGATTGCAGTCAATTGTTCATGATCAAATCTACAGAGCAATGAAATGTTTTATGAATGACTAACTTTAGGACAGATTCATTATCTGTATCCAAACGTGAGTGACAGCTCACGAGTGAAGCCATCTTGGAACCAAAACATGTAGTGACTTTCAAGAAGAGAAAAGGGATGCCCGTATTATCGCTTGATTAGTCCAGAGATCACTGCTACACATGAGAACCCATTGCTAGCGGTTCAATATTATTATATGGAAAAATATGTGCTGAACATTATGTTGAAGAATCGTCGCTAGACGAGATTAGGTTTAGAAGCCATCTGAAATATTGTTTATAAGCTGACGTGCTCAGTCAGTGAAGTCAGATGATATATATGTATGGGCGATACTGAGTGCTTGGCTACTGACAGTCCATTATACAATTATTCTACATGAGTGCCCATGTAACATTGCAAGACCATTATCCACTGTACTATGATGTATTATGGCAACCTGTGATTTGTCACTATCTGTGCTGTCGAGTGTGTACGTCCAATTAAACTTTAGAAAAGGTACACAGTCGTTGGTGTCGATGACTTCCAGTCATACATGAGTGTGAGAAAAGAACATTTGTCAACAACACGAACCCTTATCATCATTCGCACATTATACACTCAATCCATGTCTACACACCACTGCGTAGGTCAAGTTGACATTCCATACCCTAAAGTGGAGCAAACAACACCATAGAGATCTTATCAACTGATGATGATGATGATGTCTGCTTCCATCCACTTATATCTATCTTTTGGTGGATATCATTAACGGGAATAAAAATCCAACTTTATCAACCTTATCAAATATATTTACCAATTGTTTCAAACTGACTGTGCTGAGTTTGATAACCGCCAGAAACAATAGTATCTCTATTGTTCCGCATATGGGTTTCATCTTTGGAACAAGTAGTAATAGCCTCAACACCCACTATTAATTTCTGAGTATTTCCAGTAGTAGAGAAATATTTGTTCTTATGAATCTTGACCAGAAATTTATCACCTTTCTTTTCCTGACCAACAGAACTGGCTGTTACACAAGAATCTTTGTTGGTCTAAAA